>BQKZ01006762.1:25411-35632 GCA_036244855.1 Temnopleurus reevesii | reverse complement strand
CCCCCCCCCCGCCATCCCCCTCTCTCTCCCTCTATATATCTTTATATCTCTCCCTTTCTCGCTCTCTTCCATTTCCTATATACCACTCTCCGCCGTTTTGCCTCTACAATCTATCAAAGTATAAATTTCCGTTTCGTCCCCATATTCTCATTTCAATTACGAGCTTAACCCCTGCTGAACAACGGCAAAAAGTACACACAAAGACGAATTTCTTTTGCAGAGATGCCCAACGATCTGAAATAAATATGAGGTGTATTTTTATCTGACTTCCAGGCTTTCATTCAAAAAGTGAATAGCTGAGAGTGTGGATATTGCCGCCATGTTTGTATCACGTTCGTTCAGCTGTTGCATCATTCACATTCTAATCTTACCTCGTATATATCCCGGAACGGTTGGCAGCTCTACTTTCGCTGACGCAAATCAGGGATTGTGAAACGCTACATTTTTGGTTTACTCGTGTCAAACAAAACTTGATATCTTCGGGAATTAGGGAATGTATCAATCCATTAACAACAGCGCCCTTCAGATACGCCTTAAACTATGGACTCTTGACAAGGGTTGTTTATAAGGTTTTTTTTTGTAAAGTAAATTACAGAAAAAAGAATACCTGAATAAAAACAACCAATCGTTTTGGGTTTCAATTTGGAAGTGCGAAAATTCTAGCCTTATATCTTTTATGAAAACTTCTTTCTTTAAATTAATGAAGGCGGATAATTTATTATTTGAAAATTGAATGACAAAAATATTTCTTTATTTTTCTGTGCAAGCATGACATTGCTTCTAAAGTATAAATTGATATTATTCTTAATTTAAATGTAAAGACGTGGACATTTTATATTAATATCTGAATACAGTTTTCCTTTAACAAAAGCAAATGATTTTTTTTGCAAATCAACCGAGTACAAACGCTTTCCCTTTTGTTTTTGCATTGTGTTGCTTTTAAAGTGACACTATTTTTTTCATTTCAGTGCAAATACATGTAAATCTTAGCTTCATATTTGATGGGAATTTCTCTCAAAAAAGAGTGGACATTTTTTGTTCGTAAACGAAATATTGAGCATTATTCATTTTACATCCTACTTTTTGCATAAGTTAAACATACTATTTTTCATTTCAATGCAGAAACGTGACAATTTTATTTCAATAGTAATGAAAATATCCATTAATCAAAGGTGGATGATTTTTTGTTTACAATAAGCTGAAAAGCAATTCGACGTGTTTTTTTTTTTCGTTTCGGTTTATCTCAGAGTCGTCTGTTATCATATCTATGTGAAAATATGTGATTGCAATATTCGAATACTTACTATTATCATTTCACCCTTTCTCTCTCGTGATTTCTAACGTTAGGTGACGCGGAAAACAAGGAAATGTATTATTTATAGAATACGTTCTTGCTTTTCCACTATCATCCTAAAATACCCAAAATCTTCTATATTTATTCGAAAAACTCCCCCGTGAAGGTAAGGGATTTTCCAAATATCATATCTCGGATTTCCGGTGTCAAAAGTGCAGGAGATGGCTCGTAGCATTCAAAATTACAGCGAGTCAAATTACACTGTGCACTGGCGAGGCCCGCAAATTTGCCATGGAAAATTCAAACGCATTGTCAATCTAATATTCTGAAGGCTCTTTGAAATAGTTAAAACAACTATAATACCGTACAAAAAAACTCTTGTACAGCTATAAAAGTTAGCCTATGAGCTTAAAATGGTTATACAGGTGTTCCAGCTGCTTTGACACGATTTCCATCAGAAAAAAAAAAGAAAAGGGAAAAATAATATTCCCAATAAATGAAGAATGGATCTGTGCTGACAATCATCTGCAAGTTGGCAAAATAAACGTATGTCACTATAGTCATCGTAAGATAATTGTATTTTTGCTGTTGTGTATGTTATGCTTTTCTTTCGCTAATGTTTCCAATCATGATTGCCAACTATAATATGTAATCTGAGCTCCAAAGATTTTTTTTAACTCATCCAAATGTCATAGTCTGTATCGTCTAATTGCGACAGATTTTGACTACAGCCCTGAAAATGGAGGGACAGAAACTAAAACCCCAACACAACAAATAGTATATCACCACTCAGTTATGACAGGCTATTGAGTAAAAAATCATGGAGACTAAAACAAAAGACCATTATGTGCTATCGTAAGAAAGATAGTTAGATTGCACATGCTTACATAATACTTTAGTAAAGGGTATCATTCCACAATACGATTTATACACCATTACAGATCACACTAAAATCATATTTGTTTGCTTTAATGGATCACAATAATTTTGATCACAATAATCGACATTTTTAATTATCATCATTTTTAATAATCATCATTTTTGATAATCATTATTTCCATTAGATCCTATAAACGTTTATATGTGTAATATTTTGTGCGCCAAGAGTGCGTGAGGGCAGATGAGAGTGCTTTACAAATCTGAAATTGTTATTATTATTATCATTACCATTATTGTTATCATTTCATTATTATCATCATCATTATTGTTATTATAATTGGTAGTAGTATTATCATTATCTTCATCATCATCATCATTATTATTATCTTTATCAAGAAAGATGATGGGTTAACATCTGTATTTTTCTTGAACTATTCAGGCGTACATACATAAATGTTTATCCGAGCTCTCTGTCCTTTAAAAAAAAACACTGACCTATTTTCTTTGCCTTTTCAATAACTCCGCTAAGACAAGATTGAGCTTTACTTATGCTGTCGGGCGAGCAAATCAAAACACATTTTCACTTAAGACTCAACAGTAGATACATTAATCTAATGGGTGTAATGAATTATACCCTGGGGAAAATGTCACCCCAAGATATGCCAAGATGTTCTAATGGAGCCTGCAAAAATGGTGCTTCCTGAGAAGCTCATATCTACGAAAGATTACAAAACCAAGAACACAATGCTTATAACTTGTAGTCAGTACCTTGATAAAATGGAATCTCGTTTTGCTCGCAAAACTCTGTGATCATGACACAGGTGTATGGAAATAATGGTAATAATATGTTTAGCGCTATATGGAAGTGGAATATATATAGATATTAATTGATAGACTGATGCATGTATGTCTAGATATATATACTAGAATATTATATAAACTAGGTCTGAAGAATTAAATAGAAACCGGTAACATCAATTGAATGATTTTTGTGTTGGGTAGATAAATAATTGAAATAATGCCTTATAACACGAATCGAGCCCACCACTGCAATCGGGTCTCGTGGTAAGACACCTGTTTAGTCAACAGGAGATCGTGGGTTCGATTCCTACCTGAGAATGCCTGTGATATTTTTTTCATAGCTTCTCGGTAATTTTAAATTTTATTCATGTTGGGATAAGGCAAGAATTATTTTAAACACCGGTAACAGTTAAAAAAATGATCTCTGCCTTTGTTTCTTTCTGTTATTTTTTTGTACCGTGTAAATCTTTTTAATTGTCATGTAGACTGTTATATAGATAGACAGTTAGATAGCTAGACAAACAAATAAAAAGCTTTAAAATGAAATTCTGAAAGTTTATAAACGATAAAATAATGTACACGTACAACTAATCAAAAAAAAAATAAATCCAAGCTACGAATTTAAAAATGATTACCAAATACGAGAACACTCAGAAAACAAATAAATAATAATGATAATAATGAAAATGAGAAAGCGATGTTACTATTCGCTGTACACAAACTTTCTCCTTGTCACATCCGTCATGTGTCTCAAGAACGCCCTTGATTCCTGAAACATAAGATGACATCTTCCTCACGTGAAATTTCTGATAGCAGCCCNTGAATTTTGAAGGCCTAAACAAATTGCGGCGGTTTAACGATGCGTAAAAAGAAATGTCATTCGGAATTTGAACGCAGGACCACGCGTATGGCTAAAAATACGAATCGGGAATGTTGACATTTCGGATGGTACAATCAAAATTCCTATACCGCAAAAGTCGTCAGACTACAGCGATCGCTATTCCCGCTCACGAATTTCCCCCGAAGCAAGTTTTTTTTATTGAATCTTTCCCTTCCGGCAGCGTTTTTAACCTTTTTTGAGTAACTCTCTTATTTCAAATCACTGCAATGTAATATCAAGAGAGGAAATGCCGAATTCAACGGATTTATTTGACAATGTAATATTGTATTTTTTTTTACACATCAAATTCAACTTTTAAGAATCGACATTTTGCAAAGCACTTGACTGTGATTGTTTTTTTTTATTCAATATGAAAAATCAGCAAATTGAAGGTCATGAAATTTTGCTTTGCTTGTATTTAGGAATTATTTTCCTGCAGTTTCATGGTTAAAAACGCCATATTATTTTTTAAGGAAAAGTTGAAGGTTTTTTTTTCAGTGAATGCGGTAAAAATAGTACTGATGGCTGGCAACTATTACTATTTTTCACACTGGCATACCGTTTCTGTAGTTCCGACAAATACGACAATTGTTTTTTGATTGTGTTATGAAGAATTTGCAAACACGGGAGCAAAAAAGTTATAAAACATCACTTGCAAAATGTTTCATACATACCCTTATATTTAGAGCGAGAACGCATTTTCTATCCTCATCAAATTTCTTATAGTATTGTCTTAGATTGCTGAAATCAAAGTGAGTCAAATAGATATTATGTCGACCAATTTCCTGCCATATAATAGTGGACTAACATAGTATTTTGTATGTTTATTTACTGTGATAGTTCAACGACTAACTCGATGTTAGCTGGGCATTCTGGACGAGGATATTCACTTGACGAGAAACGCGGGTCAATAGTGCCCGACTAATCTACGCTAGTCTACCTTGTTAGTCCAGTAAACTAGTCCAGGACCCGTGACATAAAACTTTCCAATCGATCGTACGATTGATATCAATTGAAAGTCTAAATGAAATCATGTACTAAAGTTGACGATCGATCGCAAAACCTGTTTTATGTTACAGGCCCTATAAAGAAGGCACCATCTGGACAAACTTTGATTTTCAATGAAGCTGATTGCTTACTTTAAGATTGAAGGCGAGACACCGTAACATGATCCCCAGCACTTATCTGTTAATTTTATTCATCAGGTAGCGTGTGGGTACTGATTGCTGAAATTACCGCCGATTTACGTGGTGATTATCCACTAGCTCAGCCCCCACCACCCCCTCCCCCCCCCACACACACACATTCTCCATATATCACCTATACTTCAGTGCGCATGCATGATTTTTTAAATTCCAATCTTACTTTCAGTTTATAAATCAAAGTATACAGAGTAAAGAGCCTGTGTAAAATGCATTTTTTATTTTGTTTTATTTATGTATTTTTTTTTTTTTTGGGGGGGGGGGGGGGGGGGGGGGGTTTTTTTTTTGGGGGGGGGGGGAAATTTCCCCCCCCCCCCCCCCCCCCCCCCCCCCCCCGCGCCTCAACCGAACCGATAGCCTATCTAATCTATCGCCATCAATCCGATGTTTATGATTATCATTCCAATCTCGTATTTTCGGTTTACAAATGGAGGCGAATAGCGAAGAACCTGCGGAAGCTGGAAGCTGCATCTTGTTTTGTTTCGTTGGTTGGTTATTGTTTTGGTTTTTTTTTAAGGAGAGGGGTGGCATATGGATCATGTTCGCACCAAAGATTTATTCTAGCAACCCCAGGGCCCGCCAAATCTTGAAATTTTACCTAAGCTGACAAGCAAGTAAGCAAAAAAAGTAAAAAGTAAAAAAAAAGTTAAAACAAATACTTCGTCAGTGCGAACATGGTGTACTTATGGTTCAAACACAACGCTTGTTTGTTCCTTTGTTGGTAGCACTGCAAATATTTGGGTTCAAACCAAACAATTTTTTTTAACTCGACACTCTTCCAATAATATTGAAAGCATGAATTCCCAGATACAGTCGATATAATCAACGTCATTATAGTCTATAAATGATACTATTTTTAATGTCATCATATTAATTCTTACAATGGAATTAAATACATGACATAAAATACTATTACTTAGCCTTTTCTATATCATTAATCACGTTATCATCTTTTGTAAAATATAATTCGGAGGCGTATTAAATGGTAACGGATCTGTATTCAAATTATTTCCGGAAAAGAAAAAAACTACCGTAATGATAAATTTCCCGACATTTATTGTACTAAAAGTGGAGTTTGCTACTAGCGTAGAAATTAATTACAATCTTGTCTTGACAAGTTTAGGAATCAAATTTATCTTCCATTAAACGGATATTGTCTGTCGTAAATTGAAATAATAGCGTCGTCCTTTATAGCTTCCCTCGATTTTCATTTTCAATAGAGTCATTTAAAACATTTATCGGTTGTTCAACTTGGTCAAAGAAGACTTTTTCTATTGTCTGTTGTTGCAATTCAATAAGCGTTTGTTCTTAATATATCATATATCATAACAATAAGTGCCAAAATAAACACAATTCGACATTTCTGTTAACACAAAACAATGTGTGATGTGTACGGGCGCTACTACTTGGCAGCTCCACATCACACTCCTCTCTTCTTCACTATACGCCAACATAATTATACAAATAACCATTATTATTATATTTATTGAACGCACACCATACGAAATGTGATGTATTTGGCGGATAAAACGATAGCACGTATAAAAATGTTAAATTTCTATGAACTCTAACAGCCACAGAGTGCCCACAAAATGCTCTTCCACCATTTCCTCTTTTTCTTTCTACTTTTTCTTCTTCTATTCATCCTCCTCTTTCTCATATTCACTTTTCGCCTTTTCCTTCTCCCTTCCACTCCACATCCTTTCTCTTTTTTCTTCTTCTTTTGCTCCACCTTCTCTTCATCTTTCTGTCATCTTCCCCTTTTTCTTCTTCTTTCTATTATTCCTCTTCCTCTCATTCCCTATAAGTTTCATGCTCTTCTGGCAAATCAGCGTCATTTAAAAACAACAGGATCATAACGTCTCATCGTATGCAAATCAGGTCGAATGCTAGCAAGCCTCTCCCGGAAATGATCATCACGAGTAATATCTTCCAAAAAACCATCAAGCCTTAGGCCTAAATAGGAAGAATCGAATGTTTGATGATCCAAGATGACATATCTGGTGCATTTTGTTGATTACTCCTGACAAAATCACTGCATGGTTTTCGTACAACCTCTCTCAGGATTGCAAAGGTGTGATGTTTCCTACAAGAGTGGGCGTGAAGGAATGTGTACGCTGTGAAGCCCCCGAGTCGTTTTGCATACAATGTAAACCAATGCAAAAAACAGAAGATTTGATTTTTTTTTTGCCCATGCTGATCGAAATTTGAAGGTAATGTCTTTCATCCCTGCTTTCATCAACACGATATAAACTATTTCCGTAAAATTAATTGGAACACCAATTCAATGGTCCTTGGTAATACTATTCAAATCGGAACCGGCTTGTGATTATTGATGATAATAATGATAATAGATGCGATTTGTAATGCGCCGAATCCATCCTGCTGGATGCCCAAGGCGCAGTGCTCAAGGCACACACGCATTGTTGCGACCGCACAGATCTATACAAAGCGTACGGCTCTGTGAATCCATGACCCGCTTTATTTTGTGGAAATAGTTGATATCGTGTTCATCGTTTCGGAAAAATCGACAAACGGAGACAAAATTACATACACACACACATGCACACACACACAAACATACACACACATGCGTTCACACACGTCTACATAAACATGTAGACACGTATATTAACACACACGAAGACAACAAAAAATGCATAGAAACACACATGCGCACATACAGAAACATACACACACATACACACACACACATACGCCTACATACACATGTAGACACATAAATTAAAGGTAAATACAACACATACAAAATATATACATATAATTATATATGTAAACTATAAATAACACTTGTAGTCCGAATGAATCTCGATTTGCATTCTCCCGAGAGATGAATTAGGGAAAACTTAATTTATTCGTTTTAAGGATGAATTATGCTGCTATGCATATTGTGTATTTCGAGCGAAGGACTAGTTTCGTCTTGTTACCATGGTAACATCAGATGAGGAGTGATTCAACTGGCAATTATCACTTCCCATTGTGGTATTTCATCATTGCTGATTGGATAAAGGAGGACATTTGGGATTTGATTTTTCTTCGTTTCCTTCTGATCCTCTCCCTTCTCCTTCTCATTCTTATTCTTCTTCTTATTTTTCTCCTCCTCCTCCTGCTTCTTCTTCTTCTTATTCCTTTTTCTTATCATTATTTTATTCTTCGCTCTTTCTTCTTCTTTTCAACTTCTTCTTTTTCTTCTTCTTCTTTCTATTCCTCCTGTTAATACTTTCTATTATTATTACCATTCCTCTTCTCATTTATCTTGTTCTTCTGCTTTTTTCTCTTCTTCTTTTCCTCCGTCACTTCTTCTTTTTCTCCTATTTTTTTTATTTTCATCCTCTTCTCCTTCTCCTCCTCCTTCTTCTTCTCTTTCTTCTCCTTTTTCTTTTTCTTTTTTTTAATTATTCTTTTTCTAATTCTTCCTCCTATTTTCCTTCTCCTTTTTCTTCTTCATCATCTTGTTCTTAATTTTCTTCTTTTTCTTGCTCTCCTTTTCCTTCTTTTCCCTAAAATCTGGCTTCCCACACTAAGCATTCTAATGCTATTTTTCATCTACCCTTCGGCGTTTTTAGAAGTACGGTTGGGAATTATTGTATCCGGTCACTTTTTATGTGAATTTGAATCTTGAATAATGCATATTTCTTTTGTCAGGGAAGATTGGAGGATATAAAGTTAGCATGTGATCTTTGCGAGACACCTTCTGACTTTTTTTAATGCACCACCTGCACTGACTACTGAATGTATTTGTTTGTTCTTTCTGTTAGGGATATTAAAGTGGAAAAAGTTTATTCTAGACGTGATATCTGCTTTAAAGCCCAAGTACAGTTTTGGTAAAGATGAAGAAATGTGAATTTTGGAGATATTTATCATGACATGTAATTCTTATACACATCTTTAGACCATAGCATATTTTCTTACGAACTGATTCTTTTCAAAATTTGAATTTGACCGTTGAATCATATTTAGCGCCCTCTCTTTATTATTATTTTGCTCGTTATCGAGCATATACAAGGTTATTTCCAAAATTTGACAATAGAATGATATAGAGATATACACAACAATTAAATTCTTAAATATTCATTCAATTCTGAGCATGAGAAGTTGTCCTTTATCATGAAAGAAAATATTGAAATAGCGTGGTGAAGCACCACGCTATAAAAGTTTTAGGTTATAGCTTTTCCAAAACTGGTTCATTTTTCGCACAATCTTTTGGGTAATATGTTTATGATACTATAATTCATTCCATATAGATTTGAAGATAAAATCTGGTGATGAAAATATTCGCTTTTACCAAAACTGTACTTGGGCTTTAACGACGGAAAATAATTTGAAGCGGGAGCTAAAAACCAAAGATAAATGATATATGCTAAATAATTTTGATGAGAAAAAGGGTAAAAAGAGCGTATAACTGGCAAATGGGAATTAGAGAAGCCCTTTTTTCGGCAGACTGGTGTCACTCAGGTCCCACGTGTTGCACTACTTGATGACTAAAATGATAATAATGAAAAAAAAACCGACTGTGGCCAACGTGAGGTCAGTTTTCGTATGCATTGTAATATAGTATAACGTTTTACAATATCATATCCAAATTAGATTTCTTTGGAAGGTACTAAATATTGACATCCATTTCAATAGAATTTACATTCATTTACGTTTTGTAAATAGATATCTACTGTAGATATGAAAGTATTATAGCTAAAATCGCCAAACAAATCACGAATTGTAAAATCTGAACAAATTACCTAACGGTAAACTAAACTTATCGAACAAAACCGATAATTAATTACACAAAGCTGACCATTCCATGCATAAATAATCTGATTTTGCGACATCAATTGATTTTTTTTAGCATAATCACGAATGTTCCATCGCGCCGGGATAGGAATTTCACATGGATTTCATATAAACTAACATATTAGTCCAGCCGCCATCTGGGCATTTTAGGCCTAACTTTGCAGTTTGGTCTATAGTAGTTTTCTCCACGAATTATGATGGAAAAAATATTCAGTTTGAAGAATCCGGTTGCTGACACCCTGTCAGCATTGAGCATTTTGAGATATTTGACGTAATTCAAAATGGCGGCCGTGTGACGGCATTGTTCACAAAATTGGCAAATTATCTACTAAAAATACAATATTAATTCATGCTAA
>BQKZ01006761.1:37832-51895 GCA_036244855.1 Temnopleurus reevesii | reverse complement strand
GCTATTCCATAAGATAGATGTGGCATGTGAGAATGATCTCTCACCATATGATTTTGTAGCCGTTTTAGGTACAGTGAACTGTGATCTTTTACTAGAACGCAATGATCTCTCAGGTTTATATTGAATGAGCAATTCTCTGAGATATATGGGTGCTAACTGATATGCACAAGTTCATTCAGCACAAGAATAGATACCAGTTGCGCGGAAAGATGGTCTTGTAAACTTTGTGAAACACTGCCCTGGGAGGTGTTTCACCAAGATAAGAAAGACTTTACGCATGACTTTATGTTCGACTGGTATCAGTTCATGGCTCTTGCGCCGAATGTGCGTACTTACTACGCACAAGAAAAGAAGGCATACCAGTCGAACTTAAAGTCGTGCGTAAAGTCTTTCTTATCTTGGTGAAACACCTCTCTGGTTGATATATAGCTTGGTTTGTGAATAATTGGTAGGTGTTTAGTACCAAACATCCATTGGTTTGCTTTCAGACCATCTCATGGGCAAACTCAGCCTCCCGTTGGACAAAAAAAAACAATTTACCGGCTGACATCATGTAAGGACAAAATCTGGCCTTCTGGTTTTCATTTATTTGAGGAAGTTAAAAAATCAAATATCCCAAGCATTTACTTCGCAAGTACATTAAAACTATACATTTTTGGATGTGCTAGCCAAGAATACTATTTTTCCTCGAGGGCTTCGTCTATCAGAAAAATTAATATTGGAGCCCTTCTTCAGAAACATAATTTCAATATACTTTCTCAGAGCTCGGAATATTTGAATATATATTATATTCAGATGGGATATGACAAGGAAGAAGTTGGTAAAGTAATATTTATAACGATTGGTAATGATAGTCATCTAAATATTTGGTAATACCCCCCCAAAAAGCATTTAAACCCCATATATGCTTTGTTTGCAAAATTTCTCAAACACCTGACTTTGTCTGCTCTTTTCCACTAATACATTGTCCAAAAGGCACCACAGATGGATTATATCTCCAAATATGGGCATGCCAAAGTCAATAGCAATGTATACGATGTACTGAATATCATCTGAAGTCGGCACAAAACGCCGTCTGCTGTTTGAAGAGCCACTGTCCCGTTGGGGTTGTAGATTCATGAATCTAAACTATTGACATTCTGTGCATATTTGAAAGTCTAAGGACAGCTTGGCACAGGGGTGGTATCAGAACATCGTAAATTCGAGATGATTCACTTTTTGACCTCCAGGATGCATTTTATGCACAAGTCAATGTTATTGGTCATATCACATCCATCTGATTCTAGGTTCCTGCGAGACTTTCCACGTCCCATGCTTCCTCGAAACCTGAGCAGATCTTTGCACATGTGAGGGCAGCAGACAAGGGATACTGGCTGACGGCTACATCACCCTCGGTGTAATCTGTCTCCACCTGGCAGTTTGAAAATAAAATGAATAGCAGGATTTATGTTAAAGCTATATTTTTTATTTATACCTTGAAACTTTCTGATCTATAGGCCATTTCATGAAGCTTCTCCATGCAACAAATCATAGCTAACTGATCCGACAAAGTCCCAGATTTTGATTGGATGAGCAACACTGTCTCCAACAGTTGCTATGGTAACTGTCGGAGAATGAGAACTTGACACTGTTAGAAGTTCCATGAAATATTCTCTCGATCGAACCAACTTTTTTGGCTCCATTTCATATCATGCTATTTTGTCATTGTATTGTGTTGTAATCGCAGTATGGTCAGCACAAAGGAAACCAGCAAGATATTTGTTGTCTTATCGCAATACTGGTGATGAGTCCTAAAAACAAATGAACGAAATGTCAAATAAATAATAAAACAAGAGCAATAATAATAATGATCTATATAACCTAGATTATAATGAGCAAACAGTAAATATCCTGAAATCCTGCAAAAATATTTTATGCGTCTTCACAGTGGGCATAAAAGGAAGTCCCAAACTCTAAAGCAGCTTTGCGTTCTGCCAATGGGATAAGTGCTGTAAGTTGCATTAATAATATCATCGTGCAGTTGTAACTGCAACATGATTGGAGAACTATCCTACCTTCCCATGAGCCATTGCCCCAATCACTATGACGATTGGTTCATCCGACTCTGCAAGCTCTCTTGGGTGAACGCACTTCTCAGCGCTGTAGGATGAGCAGAGTTTACGGCAACCTACGGGAAGATGGTCTGTGATTGGATTCTTAATAACCTTGAGTAGTTTTTGAGGACCGTCAGCTGCATGGATGCTCAGCTTGTGCAGGAGTTGGACTGGAGGGGGAGAGAAGGCAGAAATCATATGGTCTGTGTCACAAATATCAATTTTTAGACATAGACAGATACCAGCTGTTCTAGAATATGCATGATGTGCCATTTAATTTCAAATGGTTATGAGTGTCGTTATTGTTGTCATATTTTTTCTCATATTTGTTCAGCTGTTGCATTTTTCACATTTTGATTTTGATCTTATGCATACAGTGAAACCTCTTTATAACGAGGTCCTTGGGACCATGAAAATTACCTTGTTATATCAGATTCCTCACTATATCAGGGTTAAAAAACAAAGAACTATAAAGAACTGGGATCAACAAAATCACCTTGTTATAACAGGTATCTCGCTATATCCGACCTCTTTATAACAAGGTTCCACTGTATTTCGGAACATTTGGCATCTCTGTTTATAATTTTAACCCTCAGACACTCGATAGTGATTGATATGGGATTATTGACCGTACATATAGCTTCATGTAATATCAGCACACAAGCATGGTGGAAACCCAGGGACATGCATATAAAGCCCAATGCACATACAATCCGTCTGTGATAAAATCTCAGAGAAAGTGTTGTAGCATTTCACAGAGACATACAAACACATGAAAAAATGTTTAATTGACATTCTGAATATCATACAGATTTAGACAAATGGGCGTACTGCAAGCTCTCTCATCCAAGTATGACCAAACCCGCATTGAGCTGTCAGGACATTGGAGCAGTCTTGCGATTGTCTAGCCTGATCAAACCCAGTTGGACATTAATTTTTACATGGTTATCATGATGGTTTCACATTATCAAAGTGATGTGTTTAGCATTTGTATCAGAGTACAAACAAGAATCAGGTTTATTCTATAATTGTTACAATGTCCATGTTTATTGCTATGTAAATGAACAATAGACAATGGCTAGGACCCAAAAGTTGAAAACCCCAAAGTTGAAAACTCTAATCTTACTTTAGAAATACAGTGGAACCTCGTTTTAAAGAGGTCGGATATAGCGAGATACCTGTTATAACAAGGTGATTTTATTGGTCCCAGCTCTTTACAGTTCTTTGTTTTTTAATATAGTGAGGAACCTGATATAAAAAGATAATTTTCATGGTCCCCAGGACCTCATTAAAAAGAGGTTTCACTGTATATGCTTACCCATCAAACCGCAGAATCTATCAAAGGTCCTTGGTATCCTGGTTTGAGGACTGATCTGAATGAGAACATTTCGCTGTGTGTGGATGAAGACTTGAAGAAGACCAGCTCGATTGAGAGGACTATCAAACAGCATCAATAAACACTGAAAAAATGAGAGAAAGAGGGAAATAGTACTGTCAATTTATCTTGGTCCGAGGGCTGATCTAAATGAAAACATAGGACTTGTAAGAGACCAGCTTGCTCGAGGGGACTCTGGAGCATTTACAGTGCAGGTTACAAGTCTTTGTCAAGTGACATTGACATAAATTGTAATAGTTTTTGCCTTATCCCAACATGGATAAGGGGATAAGGCGAGAATTATTTCAATTATCTATATATATTATTATCTACCCAACACATACAAAAACAAAACAAATCATTCAATTGAGGCATTGACATTGATGTATTTTACCTGATGAGCAATGTCTGGTCTGCAGTCTGCTGGTTCTCTCTTATGTTTCTTCATCAGATGCTTGTGGTGATCACAGTTCATTAACTCATAGCCCTTAGAGGTCTGAAAGTGAAAATAGAAGTGGATGTTGCCTAGTTTTCATTGTTATCGTTTCCTTATTGTAAATTATGTAGATGCATTTATAAACACTTCTTTAATTTTCATGAACTATTCTCCCCTTCTTACCCCCCCCCCAAATTCTTTCTCCTTTTCATCCCCTCCTCCATCCTATCTTGTCCTTCTCCATTGTTTATACAAGTGTGTGAATGAAAATGCGTGTATGCATGTTCCAATCTGCAATTGATTTGCAGTTGAGTTACAATAAATGGAAACTAAACTTTGCACAAACCGATAATTACCCATTTGGTGACGTCAGATTTCTGCGCACAGACTTATCATATCATACCCTTTCCATAGGTTAACATATTTGGTGAAAATCGAAGCAGACTAGCTAGGGATAGCTCTCTGGAATAGTTTTTGACATTTTTTGACATTGTCACTACTGCAGAGAGCTATGGAGTCGATGCTATATCGGCCGTGTAGCAGTAAAAACAATATTTAGAAAACCCCTCCAAATTTGGGATGAGTGCGTTGAAACAAAATTTTTTCCTTTTTGATCTGACGATTTGACAACATTATATTGGTCACGGGCTGCGCTTATTGGTCGCCAATGGTAGCCCAATACGCAATAGAGTCACGGAGTCAAGCTTATAAACGGAACTCGGCTCAAGACGCGACGAAAAACGTTAACTCTCGACCTTTCAATCCAGCGTATAAATACCGGATGTTGTCATCGGTCTCTATTATCATTATAATCTGCTATCCACTTGGAAATGAGCATAAAAATTAAAATCGCACCTGTTTAGCCTCATATTACATCCCTATAAAATTGGGATTCGGCATTCAAAAAGGGTCATTTGGAGGGGTTTTCTGAATATCTTTTTTTACTGCTACACGGCCGATATAGCATCGATTCCATAGCTCTCTAAAGTAGTGACAATGTCAAAAAATATCAAAAATTAATTTCCAGAGAGCTCCGTAGGCGTAGCTAGTTGTAGAAGCAGACACGATTTCATTTCATGATTTAGTCATAAATCGGATCAATACAACAATAAGAGATGGAAAAATGTCAATTTACATGTTATTATTTTCTATCGATACCTCATTTAAATTTTGAACTTATGCCATCAGCTTTTTAATTAACATTTTTAAATTAACTTTTTAGGCAGCTTACGCCGTTTTGAACGAGTGGGACACGGGAAACCCGAGCAAGCAATAGAAAAGCAATATACAATACCTTGATCGTTTCAAGAGAAGCCTTCTCCAGGACTACAATGAGACGCTTTTTCTGCTTCTTGTCATGGATGGTTTTGATGATTTTCTGCTTTTTTCGCACTCCTTCGTCGTCCTCGTCGTATTTTCGGGATGACATGATTGCACGTGTGTGTCGCTGTGGTGTATGGAACGCCCTTCGTAAATTTATAATATTAGTCAAGTCAAATTTGTACGCTATTTATTATTCTATCGAGATCACATTCTCCAATTATTTTGTAAATCATGTTTACGTCTCATGTATCTATATGCAATTTCAATGATTTATGAATAAAGGTTACACTACATTCATTGTATATGAATAATTAATCATGCAATAGTGGTTACTCAAGATCTATTGATTCTCGTAAGGAGGAGTCATATCAGACGCATTCAAACATTCAAAGAGTTGATTCAGTTTGAACACTAAAAATCAGCAAAAATGCAATCGTGTTTTTTTTTTTTCTTCTTTGGATTTGCTCGAATTTTATTATTCAAATCAAATCATTTTATTTTCAATTCCTTTGATAGTTCAAATAATACTGTCACAAATAATAATGGAAATAACTACAAAAGAAATGAAAAAATAGAGGCCAGCAAAGAAGCGAGGCTCGTAAAGAAGGCTGGCCCCTAATAATTACATTAATAATTTATACATAATAAAGCATACACATAAACATATACAGATAATCACATAATAATTACATATATACACAGATATTACCAAAAAATATTACAAATATTACAAAAAATATATTGAAAATAAATTGAAACCGTAAAGAGAAAAAAAATGAATATTATAGAGCTCTGTGCTTTGGGCACAAAGTTGTGAGATTCTAAAGGGGAAAATGTGACAAAGTAAAGCTTCCGAGTTATAGACAAAAATGCCAATTTCCCAAATTTTGCCTACAATTTGAACATTTTCATTGCAAATCCATTTTCTACTAGGCACAGTAATACTACTAGCACAAGGGCGGGGGGGGGGGGGGGGGGGGGGGGTGCCCCATCGGTGAGTGAGTGGGGGGGGGGGGGGGAGTAAAGGGCATAAAAATATCAAAGGTCAATGGGGAGGGCACTAGCCTAGTGGGTTGACCTGATTAAAATCTGAAAGAATTTTGATTTTTCGTACACTTTTTTTTTCTGTGCATTTTGTGCCTCAAATATATTGATGGAAGCTCGAAATGAGATTAATACGAAGTTAAAATCCCTAGATTTAGAATAATAATAACAAAATAAACTTCATTTCAATACCTTAGGGAAAATATTTCAATTAATACAAAGCATTTTTCTATGCAGATCCCCTACAACAACTTACTAAACCCAACAGGCACGTATCAAGGATTTGGGGGGGGGGGGGGCGAAATGTATTTGAAAAATCCATACAACCAAAAAATGTCTCAATTTATTTTAATTTCCCCATTTCTTCTGATTTTTCTTCGTTGTTATTCAATCTCTGATCTGTCCTACAATAGTAGCTTTCACGCTTAGAGCCAAAACGTTCAAGTTTCAGAATCTACGACAGACCTCCGGAAGATTATCAGCGTCATGGGGAGATGTTCGACTTGCCAAAGCGCCTTTATTGTTTTGGTCGAAAAGGCGAAAAGGCGACTATAGTAACTCGCCATAACGCCTTGTCTCGGACGAGAATTTGATAAGGTGACTTGTACAAACTCGGCTACACTCTGCAGGTGACATAGCTTCTGTATAGGACTGTCGATGTTCTTGAAATCTTAGGGTTTTGGATGTAGTAAATGCAATACCACATTATAAACAAAGAATGATTTCTTTATCTAAAGGGAATTGAAACCCTAAAAATATACTTGACTTATTTCAGATGGTGTAATATTTATCGATTTACTGGAATATTTAATTGAACAAGAAAAAAAAAATAGAATTGGAAGCTAAATCACAATTTTCACCATTTTGTCTGCTAGCAATACCCGGGGGGGGGGGCCTACCTTCTTCTTTTATGTTGGTTTCCTCCAGTTGCTGGAGAACTGCAGTAATTTCGGGGAGATGGAGTCGAAATATATCTTATTCAATAGAGGGAGTAAGCTCTGGCAGTGTGCAATGGCTTGATCTATGGAACGTTGCCTTTTCTAGTGTATATCAAGGAGATATTGTAGTGTTTTAAGATGGAATTCTGAGAATTGATATGAGACATTGGCAAGAGCCTCAAGAAGGATAAGCTTGGTCTGGGCAATTAGTAGATTGTCTGCTTTGCTAAGCTCAGTCAGGGCAGTTGTCGGGAAATTTTTGAGGAAATTCTTTCTCTCAGATTGGTAGGCATCACATTCGCTTACAAAGTGGCAGACGGACTCTCTAAGGGCATTACAATACCATTTTGATTTTTGGTACGAGAAAGTATTTTGTTATCCCCGAGTAGAAAGTCCTTGATCAAATTATATAAGCTTAAAATTTGATGAAAAATGTATTTCACATATAGTCATGTATTTTAATATCTTAAAACTGGCCTGGATTTATTTTGAAATCATCGTTTTGTTCACTAGAATTGTATTTTATTGGTATGGGCATGATGTTCTTGCGGAGTAATGACGAGAATAGTTCAAGTTTCCTTGAAACAAAACAAATGAAAGAAAGAAATCTGTATTACTGTATTATCGGTTGGCTATTCCAACCAGTACCAATGTATATGACTTTCTATAGCGTTATACAATCAGATAAAGACCAGAACAAAAAGAAAAATTGGCAGTGCAAGTTGGCCTTTTAACCCTAACTAGGGTTGCTATTTAGGGACTTCTCATAGCCGCAGGGGGGGGGGGGCTCCCATGGCCCCCTTCTGTTCTCGGCTGTCGATCTCGCTATTGCCGCGAAAATTTGCACGCGAGGAGAGTATCATGTAAAACTATAAATTTGCATCATCAAACTTTCGAAAAAAATACACTGTTTTTTTTTAATTCATGAATTATGCTAATTCATGCATAAGAATGCATTTTGTGCTCAAAATGACAAAATTTCTGGTGATAGAAAGGTATTTTTGATACAAGTATTCTTTGTATCATATCTAACAATTCCACATAAAAGATTGCACTGACAAATTTCTTTTCTTTTAATTTAATTGTTTTTTTTCAATTTCTTATGTTTTTCGACCTTTTGATTTTACTGTTTTTTAGCACAATTTATTTCAAATATTTTTTCAAGCATAATTATGTTAAAATTCATAGGCCTATGTTTGCTTTTAGTGGCTAATTAGTTAATAAATTTTAGCCACTAAAAGCAAACCGTTTGATTTTTTATACGAATTAATTGAACAAACACGATTTGCATTGACTTAGTACACAAAATCACGTTTTGGAGCAGTTCTGAGGCTGACATGCGTGTATGAAATGTTATGTAACGTCGTAACAGTAGGTCCGTTTTCCGTGAAAACGGTCTTAATAGTTGCTGGAAACTTGAAAAATTCAGTGAGCTACGTTCTCAAAAATGTTCGCGCGCCGAAACGATCGCGAAATCCGTCGAAGGGTCTAGCATTCGTGTTTATAAAAGGTCAATGGCAAAACACTATACGTTTTCACATGTATTCTGACAATACGGTATACAATACATTCAAGGCGTGCTGAATAAAAGAAATTCTGTTAAGCCAGGCAAGCCCACTAAAAATAAATTTCTTTCGTACAATTAGATGACTTGAAAACTGAATTATTTAGTACAAGTCTCACTTAAATATTGAACACCTATCACGCATTTTTTTTCCAATATGACGTATTTTATTCACCAAAGATTGAATTATTTTGAAGTTTTATGAACATTAGAATGATATCAAAGGATCATGTAGAAATATCTGTTGTGGACAAAATAGCAACCATAACAAGTTCTAGAATATCGGGAATTTTACACTTCTCTGAATTCATTTTAGTGCTTGATGCAGTCTAATAAGTAGAGGTATATGGCACCTTTTTATATAGGTGTATACTATACTCTATATAGGATTAATTCTCCTTTAAACGCATAAACTCCAAGGGCAGGTAATAGCCGAAGAGAATTAACCGAATTTTTTACCCAAAGCATACCATGATAATGCTTTTTTTTTATATGATGGTCTAGGGGGTACTTAACTCAAATCCGTTGGGTGCCACTTGGGCACCCTTGGGGAATTTTTTTATTGGCATTAGGAGGCACCAAGGGGTCGAAGGGGACACTCAAAAACAGCTTCCGTCCTTTTAAGCTTCATTTTCGGTGTCACTTTAGGGCCTTCGTAATTTTTCGATATCCAGGAATGACGAAAAATTAAAATATCATCTTTTGTGAATTCTCAGTGCTATACCTTCGAATGAAAAAAAAAATTAACACACGAGCAAGCTGGTGATTTGTTGATATAGAACCATATGAAGTAAACTGAGGGTCACATCATATACTTTTGATAATTAGTCATTCAAATTAATCCAGCGAAGGAAGAAAAATAGCATAATTGCACTATGCTTTATTACAAATAAAAACGTCATTTAATGTGAAAATTACAGCATATTTAAGAGTATGTAAAATTCTCACATTTTAATTGGTTAAGGTGCCGCGGAATGTCTTGTCAAAAGGAGAGGCTGAACGGGGGGGGGGGGGGGGGGGGGGGGGGGGTATTTCTGTTTTCAGGTCCATTATGGTTGCAAGAATTGAGCTGGAAAAATGGGGTTTGCAGTTCCTGAAGCCAAGGAATATCATATGATATTATTTCAAGGCATTGATTCAGTGTATTGTGTTAATTATGCACATCTTCAAATTTAATAAAATGTATGAAAATGTACGAGCTGGCTAAATGTAAATATGCGATAACATGGTGTAAATCCCGAGTCATATCATATTCTTTTAACATTCAGCCATTTCAATCATCTAACTGGGGAAGAAAAAAAAATAACATAACGTACATAAAATTCGGGCTTTGTATTTAGCAACTGCAGATTTAATGTGAACATTTTATATTATCAGTGATCTACGCTTGTAACATGTTATTCATACAGTTATTTCAATGCAATGTGGTATCAAGTACAACTGACAACGTCTGTTAATTTATTTAATAATTATATATATTTTATATAATTAACACAACTGACGGAATTAATGCCTCGAAATAATATCATATGACCTTAAAAATGTCTCCACCATAAGAACCATGTTTGACAGTAAGTTATTCGGAGGCGGCGAAGGCTGCAAACCCAATTTCCCAATAAAATTCGTGCAAGCAAATGACCGTGTATAAAGTCAAAATGAACAGCGCCCCTTCAGCTCCTCCTTTTGCCAAGACGTTCCGCGGTCCCTTTAATCATTTAACATGTGAGGATTATCACAAATCTAGTTTCTACTTTGCACATTAAATGACTTTTTTATTTAGCATAAAACATAGATCATACAATCAGCTATATCATTCTATAAATCTTCCTTCATTAGATTAATTTGAATGGCTAATTATATCTCAAAGGAATATGAGGTGACCCTCAATTTACTTAATGTGGTCCTGTGTGTTAACAAATCACCAGCTTGCTCGTGTTGAACTTTTTCATTTGAAGGTATGGCATTGATAATCCATAAAAAGATGACATTTTCATTTTCCGTCATTCGTGAATATCGAAAAATTATGGAGGCCTTAAAGTGACACCGAAAATGAAGCTTAGAAGGACGGCAGCTGTTGCGGCGAAACAATCTCGCCGTATGTCTTCTTAGTGCCTCCGTGAAATTTTAAAATGCCAATAATCTTTTCCCCCAAGGGTACCCAAGTGGCATCCACCGCATCTTGGGTTTAGTACCCCTAGACTATCATACATACCAATAAACCAGCGTAATCATAACTTTTCACGGCCCTGCTAGGATTCAACTTTCAGACTAAATCTGGGGACATAACGAGTTCACGGTGCAACCTCATGGACTTATTGTGAACTTTTGTGGTAACCGTGTCATATGCGAATCTTTCATACGTCAGGAAACCTTTGCACGGCAGCCATTGTTATGGAATGCAAACAAAATCCCTTTACAACTATAGGTTTGCTACCATCATGCTTGATTAGAACTGTGACAATTAATGCACCTCTAACAAAAGAATTCCACGGGTAGGGCACATAATAGATTCAACTTGAATATCAAACATATCCACTCTGTGGGGGGTGATCATGTGTTTGATTGATTATATTTTCCGTAATAAAAAATGATACCACACAAACAAAGAGCTTTGCGTTTTGGGCCAAAACCGTAAGTTTGCAGACTCTACCATGCAGTCCCCTTGGGTTTTAAACATGTTAAAGGGGAACCAACCCCTGGAATTATCGAGCTCTCAATGGATGAAGAAAAATCAACTGAACAAACTGTAAAATTTTGAGCAGAATCGGACTACCCGTTAACTGCTGCTTACGGGGATCCGTGCCCTCGGCAACACCAACTGAATCTGTGACTTCATGTCGTACAATTCCTCATTCACTTTGTACATAGAATTTTTAAAATGGATTGATATAAAATTTAGAGTAAGATTGCAACATCATTCTTAAAAAAAAAACAAAAAAAAAAAACATGCAGAATCAAGGCAGAGGTGCTATACCCCAATCGAAAATTGTCATTTTGTTGACTTTTCAGAAGAAAAGGAGAAAATGTGGAATTTTGTATACAGAGTGAATGAGGAGTTGTCCGACAGACATGACGTCACATATTCCGTCGAAAGTTTGCCGATCGCACGGATCCCATGAGCGGTAGGGATCGTCATATCTCTGTGACTTTATAAATTCATAACTTTTGAACGGGTTGTCCAATGTTGCTCAAATTTGCACAGTTTGTTAATCTGATTTGTCTCCATTCAATGAGAGCACGATAATTCCAGGGGTTGTTATCCCTTTAAACTTCAAGCTTCGGAGCCGGCTCTCGTAGTTTGGAAACTGCTGGGATTTTTTTTTTTTTTTTTTTTTTTTNTCATTCTATAAATCTTCCTTCATTAGATTTATTTCAATGGCTAATTATATCTCAAAGGAATATGAGGTGACCCTCAATTTACTTAATGTGGTCCTGTGTTAACAAATCACCAGCTTGCTCGTGTTGAACTTTTTCATTTGAAGGTATGGCATTGATAATCCATAAAACGATGACATTTTCATTTTTCGTCATTCGTGAATATCGAAAAATTATGGAGGCCTTAAAGTGACACCGAAAATGAAGCTTAGAAGGACGGCAGCTGTTGCGGCGAAACAATCTCGCCGTATGTCTTCTTAGTGCCTCCGTGAAATTTTAAAATGCCAATAATCTTTTCCCCCAAGGGTACCCAAGTGGCATCCACCGCATCTTGGGTTTAGTACCCCTAGACTATCATACATACCAATAAACCAGCGTAATCATAACTTTTCACGGCCCTGCTAGGATTCAACTTTCAGACTAAATCTGGGGACATAACGAGTTCACGGTGCAACCTCATGGACTTATTGTGAACTTTTGTGGTAACCGTGTCATATGCGAATCTTTCATACGTCAGGAAACCTTTGCACGGCAGCCATTGTTATGGAATGCAAACAAAATCCCTTTACAACTATAGGTTTGCTACCATCATGCTTGATTAGAACTGTGACAATTAATGCACCTCTAACAAAAGAATTCCACGGGTAGGGCACATAATAGATTCAACTTGAATATCAAACATATCCACTCTGTGGGGGGTGATCATGTGTTTGATTGATTATATTTTCCGTAATAAAAAATGATACCACACAAACAAAGAGCTTTGCGTTTTGGGCCAAAACCGTAAGGTTGCAAAAAATACCACAGTCCTCTTTGGATTTAAAGCCCACGTACAGTTTTGGTAAAAGCGAATATTTTTATTGACAAATTTTGTCTTCAAATCTATATAAAATGAAACATGATATCATGAACATGCTGGACAAAAGATTGTGCGAAAAAAATGAACAAGTTTTGGAAAAGTTATAGCCTAAAATGTGCAAAATATTTCAGCGTCGTGTCCCCCGACGCTAATTCAATATTTTCTTTTTTGATATGCACAGAATTGGATGAAAATTTAAGAATTTATTCTTTGTGTATTCCTTTTTATCATGCTTTAATCAAATCTTGGAAATAACTTTGTATATGCCCGATAAGAAGCAAAATATTGTTATAACCAAGAGAGGGCGCTAAATACGATTTAACGGTCAAATTCAAATTTTTGAAAGAACTAGCTCGTAGTTGTCATGGTAAATATCCCCAAAATTCACATTTCTTAATCTTTACCAAAACTATACTTGGGCTTTAAAGGGGAACCAACCCCTGGAATTATCGAGCTCATGAAGAAAAATCAAATGAACAAACTGTAAAAATTTGAGCAGACTCGGACTACCCATTTAAAATTAATGGATTTTCAAATTCACAGAGATTTGACGATCACTGCTGCTTACGGGGATGCGTGCCCTCGACAGCACCAACTGAATCTGTGACGTCATGTCGGACAATTCCTCATTCACTTTGTATATAGAATTTTTAAAATGGATTGATATAAAATTTAGAGTAAGGTTGCAACATCATTCTTTAAAAAAAACCCATGCAGATTCAAGGCAGAAATGCTATACCCCAACCGAAAATTGGCAGTTTGTTGACTTTTCAGAAGAAAAGGAGAAAATGTGGAGTTCTGTGTACAGAGTGAATGAGGTGTCCGACATGACGTCACGTATTCCGTCGAATTTGCCGATCGCACGTCATATCTCTGTGACTTTGAAAATTCATAACTTTTGAACGGGTGGTCCAATGTTTGTTAATCTGATTTGTCTCCATTCAAAGAGAGCACGATAATTCCAGGGGTTGTTATCCCTTTAAACTTCTAGCTTCGGAGCAGACTCTCGTAGTTTGGAAACTGCTGGGATTTTTTTTTTGGGGGGGGGGGGGGGGG
>BQKZ01006761.1:24394-37521 GCA_036244855.1 Temnopleurus reevesii | reverse complement strand
CACACACACACACACACACACACACACACACACACACACACACACACACACACACACACATCTATACAAACGCGCGCCCTACACTGACAATGTCACATCTTTCAAAATATGCACTGCATTACCTCTACCACCATCATCATCGTGAATTACCGTAAACTGAAGGGAAAGGCCTGGGACAAAATCAGCAAGTTTTGGCGCTCCCAAGATTCCACCTATAATAAAGGGCCCCACCCACCCAATACCCTGTGTATAATAAGTATGGGGCGATTTCAGAGTAATGGGTTTTTAGGTATATGGATCGGGAATGTTGAGATTCATTGAAGCACGAGGAAAGCCCTAAACCATGAGAAAATGTGAAAATGAAGAAGAGTTTCTGGATTAAAGACTGGTGCTGAGCCAGAAATATTTTACGTTAATTAAAAGATCAAAAGATACATTCAGTGCTTCAACTGTTTGAATATTTTCACGTTAAAACGGGTTTTTAAAGACATCAATCATAATAAAAAAAACAGTAGTTAAGTGCATAACATACGTCCCAACTAAGTTGACCAATATTTGCCAGTTTGCTCAAATATCAGTTACACAATTGAAATATTTATAACTATATCTTATTTATTGTCCGATTTATTTCAAACCTTTTTTTTAATCTGTTCGTCTGAATTGTTTTTGCTTCTAGTCAAAGCAAGATTAGTCTACCTCTGGCCCAGACCCAGCCTTTAAGACAATTTTCTTGTCACTGGGTCTTTAAAATTAATACAGATACAGTGTGTAGTTTTAAAACAAAAAAAAATTACCCCTCCCCCTTCATAAAGTGACATTAGAAAGGTTGCAGCATTATATCGTTATGTTAAAGGGGAACTTCACCAAGACATTGATGTGCGCTTAGTGGATGAAGAAAAATACAATGGTCAATCTCTGAAAATTTGAACAAAATCCGACAATCCATTCAAAAGTTATGAATTTTCAAAGTTTTTATTTACACCCCTCATGGGCTCCTCAAATTGGCAACGTACAGGCACAAAATGGCTGCCAACATGGAGAACTCTTCATTCACTTTGTACACAGAATTTAACATTTTATTCTTTTTCTACAAAGGTAGACAAAATTGTACTTTTCTCTTCAAGTATGATATGGAAATATTGATTCTGCATGCATTTCGGAATGAATTTTGTTGATTTAGTGTCTACTTTTCTAGAAAAAGAAGAAAATGTGAAATTCTGTTTACAAAGTGAATGGAGAGTTCTCCATGTTGGCAGCCATTTTGTGCCTGTACATTGCCCATTTTAGGAGCCCATGAGGGGCTTAAATCAAAACTTTGAAATTTCATAACTTTTGAATGGATTGTTGGATTTTGCTCAAATTTTCACAGTTTGATCATTGTATTTTTCTTTATCCACTGAGAGAGCATCAATGTCTGGGTGAAGTTCCCCTTTAAATAATGTAACACGGTGCTCTTCCTCTTCAGAATGAATACTTATTACATTAATAGGTAACCAAGCTTGTTGATTTGTGCTATGTCGGGATTTATTTATCACCGTGAAACACTATTATTCGACTTCCGTCGTTTCGTGAAACGAGGGGCGACATTCTAAATAAAACATAACTTTAATTCAGTATTTTGATATTAATGCATTTTATTTATCACTTCAATATTTCAACGTTCGGGGTGGCCCATTCAACGAAAGTCTATGGGGCCCTAGGAAGAGACAACAGCGGATATAAGTGAATATATTATTGGCACAAAATAAAGTCAAATATGAGAACAAAGCCAGCAAATAAGCAATGTATGGGGATATAACAAAATTAACAGGTTAGAAAGATATTGGATGATAGATTGGAATCAGAGTATACATGCCACATCTATCTTATGGAATAGCCTCCCAAATTACCTCACAAATATTACACCATATGAAAAATTCAGAAGAAACTTGAAAACTTACCTCTTCAAAAACAACTAATCTACTGATAATCCTAGTTCTTCTTACTTCTTTCTCTCTTTCCATGTTTCCATGTTTCAAGCGCTTAGGGACTTTCGCATGATTGTGTTATGCGCCATATAAAAGTGTTTCATTATTATTATTATTATAATATAACTCAAACGGAGTGTGATTGGATAGGTGTTTACAGACTTTTGCAGGAGTACATTATGGAGCACAGTTTATGAAATGTTTCCTAAGTAATTAATAGCTTGAAACTATTCTAATTTTTTCTTTCGTAAGTATACAGAGAGAAACGCGTTCTTGAAATATTCAGTAGGACATTTACATGGAATAGGAACAAATAGAATTTTATTAGCACTTTGCCGGGTATTTATATTGTCCTTAGTTGAAATTTCATTGAAAACGTTTTGTAATAATTAGCTGACAGGTCAATGAAACAAAAATGCATCTACAATAATCTACCCATTCTCTAAACAATTCCTTGGAAGGATGATACATGATTGCAGTTCAAAATCATTCTCGCAGCATTCTTTTGTAAATTCGTTTTATACATGACATATACATGTAAATTCCCCATATTTCACAATAATCAAGTTTGGATTGAATTATACGTATGAAGCAGTTTTCAAGAGGATTCATCCACAAAATTTAATGTTTTAACTCATCTGAGCATGGCAAGACCGGCAAAATCATTTAAAACATATATTTCACATGGTCTGACCATACTTAATTTGTATCGATAAGAAAACCGAGACATTTGAAATGTTGGCATTCTTTGATATACTTCACCAAACTTTATCGAGACAGATTCACGTTTGTATAAAACTTACTTCCAAAATCACAGATTTAGTTTTTATCAACATTTAAATGCAATTTATTACGTTTGATCCATTCACACATCCCATTAAAGTCATTTTCAATCTCTTTTGAAACTCTATAAAAAGAATGTCCGCTCGCACATAGAGTAGTGTCATCAGCATACATTACACTCAGATTATCAATATATATACGAGAAAAAGTAGCGGTCCAAGTTAAGATCCTTGTGGCACTCCAATGGAAAAAACATAAATCATCAAATTTGATTCTCTTATGACAACATATTGTTTGCGATCATTTAAGTAGACATTAAACCAAACTAGAGCTAAAGCTATTCAACCTATTTTACATGGCTTCTTCTGTAAAACGTCTGCGCTGATGTCATCCCTGCGTAGTATGCAAGCACAGACCCTAGGCTTTCGGTGTGTGCATGCGCAGAGCGTGGTACAGGGTATGCATCGTGTGACTACATCACACACAGCATTGTTCTTTCCTACAGCCTAGGGTAAGGCAAAAACAATGTAGTGTTTCACATAGCGAAATATTGGATACTATGTATCATGCTCACTTCGAAAGCCTAGGTTCTGTACTTGCAGGGGATCCACATATCTATCATAAAGATATCCTTTAGTTAAAGTTTTGAGGAAATCATATTTTTGGCTAAAAAGTAACATTTCATAACATTAATATGAATATGATACATAGTCAGTTGTGCACCTCTGACATCATCAGTTGCCAATTTGTATAAATATAAAAAACAGTCATAAATTTCTTATTGATTGTCCGATTTTGCTCAAACTTTTTTTGTTCTGCTCATCCAATTTTCCTGCTTCTGTTGAAGAAATATTATATTTGTGTAGACTCTTCTTTTAAGCCCCGGTCACATAGGGCCCTGAAAGCAACACGATTCACCCCGACTCGTTGTTCTGAGGCAGTTAACTGTGAATTAACAAAGAGTCGTGTTGAATCGTGTTGCTTCTGGGCCTCTATATGACCGGGGCTTAGGGATCTGGAATCATCTCCCAGTCATGCCAGTGGCAGCAGCAGAAGAAAAGGGAATTTCTCACTTCAAAGAGGCTGCTCTATCTTCCAGCAGAACGATGCAGCCTCATCCTGACTTCCTCATACTACATTTGTTTTTCTGTACTTGCAGGATTTTTTTTAAGGGGGGGGGGGCGTGTTATGGCACATGTGTCGATTTGTTCCGAAAAAAAAATGAGAATTAAATATTCTTCAATGCGATTTCCTGGCATCTAAGACCATATTTCTAAAANTAGCACTTTGACGGGTATTTATATTGTACTTAGTTGAAATTTCATTGAAAACGTTTTGTAATAATTAGCTGACAGGTCAATGAAACAAAAATGCATCTACAATAATCTACCCATTCTCTAAACAATTCCTTGGAAGGATGATACATGATTGCAGTTCAAAATCATTCTCGCAGCATTCTTTTGTAAATTCGTTATCTTTTATACATGACATATACATGTACATTCCCCATATTTCACAATAATTAAGTTTGGATTGAATTATACATGCATGTATGAAGCATTTTTCAATAGGATTCGTCCACAAAATTTAATGTTTTAACTCGTCTGAGCACGGCAAGACCGGCAAAAACCATTTAAAACATATATTTTACATGGTCTGACCATAATACATTTTTATCGATAAGAAAACCGAGACATTTAGAATGTTGGCATTCTTTTATATACTTCACCAAACATTATCGAGACAGATTCACGTTTGTATAAAACTTGCTTCCAAAATCACAGAAGAAGAAAAATCAAAAGAGGTCGTCCTCTTGATGCCTGGCGTAAATCATCGGTTGCCTGATGGAAAATGCCAATATACAACACATCATCATCATCATCATCATCATCATCATCACAGACTTTGTTTTTATCAACATTTAAATGCAATTTATTACGTTTGATCCATTCACACATCCCATTAAAGTCATTTTCAATCTCTTTTGAAACTCTATAAAAAGAATGTCCGCTCGCACATAGAGTAGTGTCATCAGCATACATTACACTCAGATTATCAATATATATGAGAAAAAGTAGCGGTCCAATTTAAGATCATTGTGGCACTCCAATGGAAAACACATAAATCATCAAATTTGATTCTCTTATGACAACATATTGTTTGCGATCATTTAAGTAGACATCAAACCAAACTAGAGCTAAATCTATTCAACCTATTTTACATGGCTTCTTCTGTGAAACGTCTGCGCTGATGTCATCCCTGGGTAGTATGCAAGCACAGACCCTAGGCTTTTGGTGTGTGCATGCGCAGAGCGTGATACAAGGTATGCATCGTGTGACTACATCACACACAGCATTGTTCTTTCCAAAAGCCTAGGGTAAGGCAAAAATAATGCAATATTTCACGTAGCGAAATATTGCTCACTTCGAAAGCCTAGGGTCTGTACTTGCAGGGGATCCACATATCTATCATAAAGATATCCTTTAGTTAAAATTTTGAGGACATTAAAATTTTTTGCTAAAAAGTAACATTTCATAGCATTAATATGAATATGATACATAGTCAGTTGTGCACCTCTGACGTCATCAGTTGCCAATTTGTATAAACATAAAAAACAGTCATAACTTTCTTATTAATTGTCCGATTTTGCTCAAACTTTTTTTTGTTCTGCTCATCTAACTTTCCTGCTTCTGTTGAAGAAATATTATGTTTGCGTAGACTCTTCTTTTAAGCCCCAGTCACATGAGGGCCCTGAAAGCAACACGATTCATCCCGACTCGTTGTTCTGAGGCAGTTAACTGTGATTGAACAAAGAGTCGTGTTGCTTCCGGGTCTCTATGTGACCGGGTCTTAGGGATCTGGAATCATCTCCCAGTCGCAGCAGCGGAAGAAAAGGGAATTTCTCACTTCAAAGAGGCTGCTCTATCTTCCATCAGAACGATGCAGCCCCATCCTGACTTCCTCATACATGTACTACATTTGTTTTTCTGTACTTGCAGGATTTTTTTAGGGGGGGGCGTGGCACATGTGTCGATTTGTTCCGAAAAAATGAGACTTAAATATTCTTCAATGCGATTTCCTGGCATCTAAGACCATGTTTCTAAAAAAAAAAAAAAGAGAGAAAAAAAAAAGACAAATAAAGTGAGTGAGATACCGCTCAATCCCCTCTCGTTTCCCCCCTTTTCTTTCATTGTTGGGCTGAAAAATAAGGGGGGGGGGGGCGTGCGCCGGGACGCCCCCTGGATCCGCCACTGACTTGCACTTGGCATTGCACATTTTACGCTGGATTGATAAGTGTTTCGCCACCCTATCATGACACTCCTTGCAACTACTTAGTACTTGCTTCCCCAGTTAATCTCAGTAAGGCTTCATCGATGAACTGCCTATAAAGATTACGTTTACAAGTATCCAGAAAGGTTGAAAGGTTCTCGTTATTTGAACGATGAATTATAAATTTGCGTAACGAGGTTAGGAATTATGTCATTCATTACCCCCAAGTCAGTTACATTATTCACCTGGATCCAACACAAGTCTGGTTGAGTCCTTTTATTATGTATAATATTAATAGTCCCTTAACACATTGACTGCTGAATTATGTACTTCCCAAGTTCCCATTCATTTTATGTGCAGGGACTTTGCGACGGTATAGTAAATCAATTCACACAGGACCCAAGTGGTACGTACTGTTCAATGGGGGTGATCCATGGTGTAGGTGTGGCCGGGGCGTAATATCTTTCCAAAATAATTGAGAAGCAGGAAGTCATTTCTGTCCTTCTTCCTTTGATATATATGATACACTTCCCATTATGCTCCACTGTTTCTCTCAACTGACTTACAGGCTGGAGGCGAGAAAGAATCCTCATCAAAATGCTCTATCCTAATCAATCTAAAGCCCCGGTCACATAGGGCCCCGGAAGCAACACGATTCAACACGGCTCTTTGTTGATTCACAGTTAACTGCCTCTGAACAAAGAGTCGCGATGAATCGTGTTGCTTCGAGGGCCCTATGTGACCGGGGCTTAAACGTCGTTCTTGAAGTATGCTAAAACACCGCATGAACAATGAATTCACGTATAGTCGTTTGCAGAAAACTTGTCGATTACCATGGGAACAAATACGATGAGAATGAGGAGGACTTCTGCCCCTAGTAAGACCAAGAGCGTTCCGTCATAGCTCGAGAGAGAGTCAGCCACCAGACCTGTATTATAGAACGGTAAGAAAGCAAATTTGCATGATATTGTGTTTTTTTTTTTGTTATACCTGGGCTTAGGTTATCTTAGTAAGCACAATTATTATTATGTCAGCTTTAAAACTAATCAGACAATCTTATCTGGGAAAAAATATATACAGGCCGACGAGAAATTGGCGCCACTCTGTCTGGATGTGATCTGGCCCTCTGAGATAAAAGGCAAAATTCCCAAACAATAATTGTTCTCAATGAGTAGTCCTTATTCATGTGTTCTAGAATGCCCTCATAATAGGCGGGTTTACTTACATATTCAAATTTATGTGCTTTCCTTGCCACTGAACGTAGTTACGTGGTATTCCTTAAACCGTTTGATAACAATAGGATTACAATACTTGGATTCCAGTTTGCATACATTACTTGTTGCTATGTCGGGCAAGCCTCGGGCAAGCTTTAGGGTTGTCAAGATCAACCTTTGTGTTAAAGGTATGCATAAAATTTGCATCTATTAGTAAACCCGCCTATTATGTCTATGCATACGTTTAGGTGGAATGGATAACATATAATGACTTCTTGTCAGACAGCGCACGGGAATTCTTACAAATCAGAAGCCTTGATGTTGCAATCTACGGTCGAACTCGTATCCGAGTGACCGGACTGGCTCTCAAGTGAGGTTCTGTATACAAATAGATGTAAATTCCTTTCAATTACGTAATTTAATGGACTCTCAGTTAAGAACACCTTTAAAAGTAACTTGAAAACCATAACAGGATAGGCCTGAATATCTATCTACCCAGGCGATGCGACACCACGCAATGAAGCTTATATTTCCGATTATTTGGACTCACTGGCCATCGAATGAGGTATGCATGCTTTTTTACGAGCCAATGTAAAAGCCTTTCAATTCCCATGATTATGTAAGCCCATGAGATTTCGATTGCATTTTGCTGTATGNAGGGACTTCGCGACGGTATAGTAAATCAATAGGCGGGTTTACTAATAGATGCAAATTTTATGCATACCTCTAACACAAAGGTTGTTCTTGACAACCCAAAAGCTTGCCCGAGGCTTGCCCGACATAGCAACAAGTAATGTATGCAAACTAGATTCCAAGTATTGTAGTGTTATTGTTATCAACCGTTCTATAAATGCCACGTAACTACGTTAAAGGCACATAAATTGGAATATATAAGTAAACCCGCCTATTCACGCAGGACCCAAGTGGTACATAGTGTTCAATGGGGATGATCCGTTGTGTAGGTTTGGTCGGGGCTTAATATCTTTCCAAAATAATGGAGAAGCAGGAAGACATTTCTGTCCTTCTCCCTTTGATCCTCATCAAAATACTCTATCCTAATCAATCCAAAACGTCGTTCTTGAATAATGATAATAATAATAATAATGAACGGCTTTTATATAGCGCTTATCAATTTATGAGAATTCCCTAAGCGCTCTACAATATCAGCATTATTACCCTAGCTTTAGCCCGGCAGCCACCAGCGCAGCGCACTTGGCGTTTCAAGGAATAAATATTCCTACCAGGCACACATTCACCTCACATGGGTTGAGTGCAGCATGCACAATGTGGATGAATTTCTTGCTGAAGGAAATTAACGGCATGGGTGGGACTCGAACCTACGATCCTCTGGAAGGCGAGAGTCATAACCACTTGAAGTATGCTAAAACACCGCGTGAACAATGAATTCACGTATGGTCGTTTGAAGAAAACTTGTCGATTACCATGGTAACACATACAATGAAAATGAGGAGGACTTCTGCCCCTAGTAAGACAAAGAGCGTTCCGTCATAGCTCGAGAGAGAATCAGCCACCAGACCTAGTATAGAATGGTAAGAAAGTAAATTAGCATGTTATGGATTTTCTTGTGTATATATCTATGGGCTTAGTTTATGTCTGGCAACATATTCAAATCCTAAAATAAGAGAACTGCTTAAAAAAAGAGTCTACCCAAAAATAATATTTTTTTAACAGAAGCAGAAAAAAATTAGTGTGCAAAACAAAAAAAGTTTGAAAAAAATCGGGCAAGTAATAAAAAAGTTATGAATTTTTAAAGATTTGAAAAAATGGGCAAATCACTGGAAATTTCCAGAGATGTTGCCAATTTGATGACATCATGGGTGCACAACTAACCAGAGTTTTTATTATAAATATGGTGGAAAATTCATAATTTTTACAGGAAGTTGCAATGTTTGTATGAATGTAAACATGCATGATAGTGGATCTATATATCTTTCATAAAGATATCGGTTAAAGTTTTGTGGAAATCGTATTTTTGGGGAAAAAAGTAACATTTTATGACATTGATATGAATGTAATAAATGGTCAGTTGTGCACATATGACGTCATCAGTTGCCAATTTGTCTAAATATATAAACATTCATAACTTTCTTATCAGTTGTTCAATTTTTCTCAAACTTTTTTGTTCTGTTCATTTAGTTTTTCTGCTCCTGTTGGAGAAATATTATTTTTGGGTAGACTCTCCTTTTAAACTGCGTATAGGCCTCATTCACATAGAAGCCCGCGGAAGCAGCACGATTCGACACGACTCTATGACGGTGGTAGTTATATAACTGTGAATTGAACGACTGCGTTCGTCGTGTTCGATCGTGTCGCCTTCGAGCTTCTATGTGATTGGGTCCTTACCCAAAAGGGGAGGATCAATAGAGTAGAATGTTGTAAATGTTGTAAAATGTTAACTTAGTCTTTCCTCATTTCTTTCACCCTATATTCAGTTCCTTTACGTGTCCCTGTAACCATTTCTAGTTTTGTATAACCACTTCCCTCAGTTGGTCAGCTCTCTTTGGTTCAAGTTGTGTGTTCTTTAATTCATGTCTTTTTGCTCTGTGATTGATTGTCCCCTCATATCATGTTATCTTTTTTTCTCTCTCTCACTCCTCCCCTATTGATTATATTTGTCTAGATTGATTTGAATTGTAAAAATTCTGAAAATTATTATTTGCGTTACAAGAATTATGGGAATTTTTTGTGCTTGTTTGTTTAGTCTCGCCCTAGATATCTTAAAATGGTACCCGAGGGCAAAGATTATAATTTGTATATTCATAATGCAAGTTAATAGAAACTCTCTCAGACGTGATATAGATTACTAGTTACGGAGTTAAAAGTAAATAAACATTGTGAAAACTTTTGGACATAAACAGAACGCACGCGCTTTGCACACGCGGAGATCGGCTATAACGTGTATTTACCGAGAGCAGAACGAGTCCGTCTGATGCATCTTGTTGAATATTCATAATTTATTCTTGAATGAAGAATTTGGGGTGCTTCAATATCCGTTCCAGATAGAATATACTACACTTTCGTTATGAAATTATTTTAATAAAATGCTTAATTGCGCTGCTTTTTGAGGGTTTAGGTCGTCCCTCATTGCCCCTTGAAATGCCAAGCCTATGGCAGAACGGAAAAATATCTACGTTTTCTGGTACCCTTCCCCGCCTCCCCGTCCCTAAAATCATAACGCGTTGTCTGTTGAAGACGGGGTAAATTGCTACGAGGAGCTGGAACCTCATCCTACACGCTCATTTAAAACGTTTTTCTATTGGCCAACAAACTCCGCTGCTTTTGTACCTTATGTACCATTGGTCTATGATAGGATAGGCCTCAAATCGGGAAATATGGCAATGACGTAATGGTGATACTATTATTAGAAGAGGGGAAATAGGTGTAGCTATCGGTGCGGCACAGTAATACAACTTAATTTGAACCTGCATTTACATTTCTTTAGGTATTTTTTTTCGGAGGAAAGTGATTTCAGTATGTTTGCTACACATCTTGTGAATATCACAAAGATTGAGCCACACAATATTACCGATTTCATTTTGTAAAAGTCCCTATATACTTACGTTCTGTTGTTAGATTAGTTATTTACCCCTGTTCATACAATGGAGTCGTCCACTGACTCATGAAAGCGAGACTAAGTAAACATCGAGACCGCTTGACCGGAGCGTGCACACACTTGGTTCGGGGTGTGCTAAATGTCCAAATTCACCCGAAAGTTTTCATTATGGGCTTCTTCAAGATGGACGCGCGGAACATTATCTCCGGAAACATAACAGCTGAATGTTTGGCATATTCAGGGTGAAATTCACAACTTAAAAGCAATTTCAACATTGTTATTGTTAAGAAAAATCTCAACTGCCAGATTCTAAATACTACCTAAATGTTTGATGGTGTACGTAAACTGAGCTGTTAAACTATTAGGCTTTAAAATAAACGTTTAGTGCTAAAAAGTAAAATAAAAAAATATCACCTTCATAGGCATACTGTGCAGTAATACAGCGAACGTAAATGCTTCAGTCAACGTTAAAAAACATCTTGATTGTGCCTATATAACTTCCTTCTTTTTTGTATGTTTTTTCATCAATCTGAATGTAATTACATATGTCAGGCAGCTTGATTTGCGATTTTTTTTTAAATAACATTTTAATGTGTGACAATTATAATATATAAGAGTCTCGAGCGTTCAAACTACCGGCTGAATTGATTCGTGGTCACGAAGATTTACTTCGCGAAGTGGGATTCCAAACTAGTTTTAGAAGTACACATTCGTGACCGCGCTTGTCCCTGCCGTAAAACTAGTTTTTGAAAACTGGTTTCGAACGGGGTCTGAGCGTGTTTTACCATTTCGTTTAGTGAAGAGAACACTAAAAACCTCTTCCACGGGCTGTTTAGGGCAGTTTAGTTGGTTATGTATATGTTTGACAAAACAGAGATTGGTTGCTGCTTAATGCTATTAATTGTTAACAATGGGCGTACTGTTTAAACTAATCTCAGTCTAAAAGAAGGACCACAATCACAATAAAAAGATTCAAACTAAAATATTCAGGTTGGTGAATAAAAGGTTATGTAGAATGGGGTTATATACACTTCAATAACCTCGTATTGCTCCCCGTCCTTGAGCAGTTTCATTTAATATTTTGTATTGTGGTCCTTTGCGTAGAGACATGTGCCTATAGAATACATTCATTTCAACATCGTGCCTGACGATCGCATCCGAATTAACTCAGAGGAGCAAGCAGTTTCTTCTTTTTTTGTCAAAAAGATAGATATATAAATCAATTCGCTCTGTCCCTGTTAGACACAGAAGACTCTCTGTGAAGAAAACATCCTTCCAGTGTGTGTATGTGTGTGTGTGTGTGTGTGTGTGTGTGTAGGGGTGTGTGTGTGTGTGTGTGTGTGTGTGGGTGTATGTGGGTTGTTTGTGTGTGCGTGTTTAAATATTGTGTAAATACTGCGGAAACGCGATTCGTTGGTTTAGAAACATGGTGAGAGTAGTTGGTGGTGTTTTCGTCTGAATGAGTTGTTGGAAATGGGGACCTATAGCCCTAAATTAAAATTCCCCAAAACTTCCAAAACTTCCTGCAAGCAACGGATAAAGAGATCGTCACGCTACAGCATCTCCGAATTTCTTTGTTTAGCAAGGGTATATTACCGTCTATGCCCCATCACCTTTACAAGTCCCGATTGAACACGATTCAACACGACTCTTATTTGTTTGGGGGCAGTTAGCTGTCAACTGAACAAAGAGTCGTGTTTGATCGTGTTGCTTCTGGGCTTCCATATCCAGATAAAGCAGGATTTGTGTATAGCCAAATAGGGCCATGCGATCAACATAAAAGATTCGATGATCGGCGAACTTCTTGAAGCATCAGACCACTTCTTCGGCACTTTGAAAGTCTTCGTGCATGGGACATTGAATAAATTTGTCAGGAATCTAAGAATCTTTGTGGGAAATCGGAACTATTCGTCTAAACTCGGAATCCTCATGGCATTCGGGAAACGCCATTACGCGGCTAGGAATTTTTTGCCGGGAGAATCGTGGCCTGTTCCAAGACATTTCCTTTTTACATTTTGTATAATTTGCTTAACAATATGGGTATCTTAAACACTTTTGAAATCGGGGACGTTTTTATGGACCCCTTTTTCGCTATTGGAGGCCACTATCATTCGATTCCCATCGCCATGACTATGGAGCAAAGAAATCGGATAAGCAACTCATGAATATGCTGAAACGTCATCATTTATCCTAGTGTAACACTCCACATATACTCGCTAAGTTATCAGACAATCCACAAGTAACAGTCAACTCATGCAGCACCAAACATCTCGAACAACCTAACATATCGTATAACTAAAGAAGAACTCAAATAAAGAT
>BQKZ01006760.1:2356-13571 GCA_036244855.1 Temnopleurus reevesii | reverse complement strand
GAAGTATAACGATATACCTTCAAAATGAACCGCGCCGATTTAGATTTCCCCGTGGCGTTTTCTCATAATAAACGTCTAAAAAATAAGTTTCCTTTCAAGGAACGACTGGAAATAAAAAATACACTGCGCACCAGTCGTTTTGTCTAAAAGAGAAAATATATGTGTGGTCGGTACGACGAGCGTGCGTACGCAACGCGCGCGTACAGGTGTTGATGTTTCTTGCTTGCTTGGACTCGTGAACTAGTTGAAGATCCTTCGGAATTTACACGATATTTACCTTGATTTACTGTGATATTATTCAATTTTTACATCGTTATAATTTTATCCTTGATTTGGTGAATTGGACTATGAACGATGTCTTTCAGCAATAGCCATGAAGCGATCCCCCACGGGAAAATTTGCTCCTGTTTGTCGTAACATTCACCACATCGCGTGGAAATCGGACAACAAGTCTGGATTTATAATCTTTAGTCGTTTGCCTGTGTCGCAAAGATCCCATTTTCTCATCGAGGATTTGCCAAATAATAGAAAGAATAGGAACATTTATGTTTGCAAGGATTGTTCGAACCATTCAAAGTATTTGCTAGATATTATACCATCAACCCCTTCTACCAGTGGTGCTAGTGCTGGCGTAGCTACAGCCTGCTCGTCTTCGTCTTCGCCGTCGATACCCCGCCCATCACCCGCATATCCCGCACCCGCATCAGGAAAGCCAGCATCTGCTGATGTGCAAAGATTAATTGATACTGTGTTGGCGCTCCCACAGGAAGATATTGCAAAAGTTGTACATTCGATTGGAAAAGCTCAAAGGAAAGACATCCAGACTGATATATCTGTAAATAATTTAACTAGTGCACCATCGGCAGACACGTTATTATCACATGATTCAGCAAACTGGCTTAAATCAAGAAATCCTGTCCTAACTAGTTTTTTGTGTGGTGTCAATAATTGTTCTCCTGACTCATTGGGACATAACAGTTATGGTATTTGTAAGGCTGTTGAGCATCTATATTTTAATGTAAACCAAAATTGTGTTCTCCCACACTGTTTTCAGGAGACTATTCTCATTTACTCTGTGTCAAAAAGTAAACTGTTACCTGATGCCTTAGGAGGAGTGCAGCCTGGAGGTTCGTATTATCGTATAAGGAAATGGTTAGAAGACCAAGCAGCAAATAAACTTCCACCTCTATCCGGAGATGTCGTTATTGCATTTGATAATGACCAAGTTGTAGGAAGAACATATCATGTCAAAGCAGACAACAAAGTTAGAGTATCTGTAATTACGAGCATTTGTGCTTTCGAGGAGGATGGCATTGTACAGCAAGATGCTGAATTGGCACCACACAAGTGGATTGATGAACGTTCTAAACAATTTGAGGAAATAATTAATCCCAAGTCACAAATCAATGTAAAAGCAGGTGACACACATTACAAAGAACTATATCAGTCCCTAACTGATGCAATTACTATTGTAAGGAATGAGCAGAAAGTGACTGCAGAAGGAGAACGATTTGACATTGTTGATCATCATGTAGAACAAATTGTTTTTCAGCGTGAGTTCCGTGTTTGTCACATCTGTTCAGGTCGTAATAGAAGAAACAAGCGAATTTGTGCACACTGTGGAGAACGGTTAAGAAGCACTAGAGTAGCGGACGAAGAGGAAACAGGGGAAAGTGTATCAAGTAAGGAAGGGCGCTTGAGGGAAAAGGATAAACCAGAGACTGTTATGCGGGTGACATTTGGTACAGAAGAGAAGAAATCTGCAGACAAGAATGGTGCTCACATAACTGTCCGGGACCCTTTTTTTGTGAATCCCAATACGGCTGGAACGATAGCAGCTATATTTAGACACATTGGAAAAGATGCTAATGTTCGAAAATATGTCGAGAATGGTGAATTGCCTGTACGTGAGTGGATCTGTGTGGTTTGCGATGGTTTACCATATTCCATTGCTTTGAACATTCTAAATACCTTCTACGAGTGTCGACTATGCAAGGAAAAGATCCAAGGGTGTGATGCTTTTCATGAGCACATGCAAGCAATCCATCCTGGGATGAATTTCGAGCCGAACGACAATCTTGAATTTGGATGGCTCTTGCTCCATATTGGACATGGACATTACGAGATGAATTGCGTCCGAAGCTTCTTTTCCTTGAACTGGAATATCTTTGTCAAAGATGCTGCAAATGTGATGGGTTTCAAGAGTGAGCGAGCACAAAAGTATGCCAGAAGTGGCTCCGACCACCATAAAGCTTGGGAGCTTCTGCAGGTGATATACCATGGTGGAATTCGTGAGCTTCTAGTACCTTACATCAGGAAATGCATTGCAGAGGAAATTGTTCCCACACCAGAAGGCTACCTCCGCTGGAGTAAAAATGTGGAGCATCAAAGCTATGCCTATTTCATGGAGCAGATTTTAACGTATGCACAAGCTATCCAAAATTTGCGGAAAGGACTACGAACGAACAATTCAGACCTCGTTACAGCTGGTAAGTTACGGTAACAAAAAGTAATTGAATTAAGGAAATTATTTACATTTTTTTTAATCGCTCTTCGCTCTGCAAATTGACAACACTGATATGCGATAAGCTCCACTTTCTTGTGCATGAAACTTCTCAATTTCTCAGAACTTATACATTTTCGGATTTCGTAAACCATATATACTGAGGAAAAATTGCTTTCCACTTAATATACAGGGTCATACATATTCTGAGGGTATAGAAAATATGTAACTTTTGAGAAAGTTGAAAAAAAAATTGAAATTTACACAAGTGTACATACATGCACATGTACATGAACTGTATGAATGGAGAGCTGATCGCACATGACGTCATTAGTGTTGCCGATGTGTGGAGTGAAGCCGATGTGTGGAGTGAAGCATGATACATGTAATACAGCTGTACAAGAAAATATAAACGGGTGTAATTTTCTCATTCCTTAACCAATTTTTACCATTCTTTTTTAATTATGCTATTCAAAATATTCTTTCAGTGAATAAAATATCTGGGGTGGACTTTCCCTTTAAAATTTAGTCAAAGATCAGTACAGACACTTTTTTTCATTTTCATTTCGTATTAAAGCCCCAATTGGTCACATGAAATTGACAGTTTAATCCTCAGTTAACCCTTAGAAGATTTGGCCATTTTTCTTCCCAAGAAAACTGGGGATGAGAAGAATATTATACAGCACATGTACATGGTGATGGTCACTCCTTACATGTATGTATATATATGAAGATGCCTACATGTACTGTAGGGAGCATGCTATAAAAATACAATTATCATTAAAATTTTAATTTGAATGAAGAGTGAAAATTGTTTATAATTGGTAGGTTTATTATGATGAACTATGACAGTGAAAGAAGGAGGTACATGTACATGCGCATGCATTGTATTTAAGTGTGTAAACCACTTTTATGTCCTTATATGTACATGTACATGTTCCATATGCCATTTACACACACACACACACACAGAAATCCCACTGGCACTGGCATTATTCATGCAGCACTCTAAACTGTTTTGTTCTAATGTACAAATACAATGTTCATGTAATTCATTCACCGACAACTCTTATAATCTAGCGCAGACCTGATAACTCATCTGTCCTAATCACTCTACAGCTGTATATTTTCAATATTGATACATTGTAGCATTCTGTGGTTTCATGATTATTTATATATTTTATTATCATTGCTGTATTTATTTGAATTGAATTCATTTTAAAAGCATTTTGAAGAGGAGAAAATTATTTTTTTCATGATTTCACTGTCTGCAGATACCATTAATAATAAATTTTCTAATTCCAATTTGTCCTGTACATAATTTCTTCTCAGGCCGTATCAAGCATGCACCCATATTTCATGCCAGAAACCATCCAAAATACCAAGCTATCGAGGTTACTGAACTGGCGACATTCCTTGGAGCACCACCGACTGTACAAGAGTATCTTGCTGAACATTCCTCATACACGGCTTCGGGAGATCCGTTGAAGGGGGAAGATCTGGATTTCATCCTCGAAAACTTGAACAAGCAAAGCAAGGATTGGATTCCACGAGGTGTGCCCACTGAGCATGATTGGCTGCGAATATTCCGCAATCTTGACAAGTTAAATGAGGTTGGTCTTTTTCTGTGCTAAATTAACTCTTTACCCTTTGAAAAGAAGAAGGATATGACTGAAATAAAATGAAATGGGTAATTCTATGGGGTTGGGTCAATTTTTGTGACATCCATATCCAAATCCATACCTTTTTCAAACCAGTCAAATTTACTGTAGTCCAATAATGTATTTTCCAGAAAATCAAGGTCCCACCCGGTTGGACAATGAGAACAAGTATTTCTCAAAGACCATGGCATATTGCAATTGGGCACCTGATAATTTCTTGTAATATGTAAAAATTACGAAATGTATGCGATGTCCATGTAACAAAGGTAGATTTTTGTATGCCTGTTGCTTCATATCCATAGATGATTTTTAATTTAAATGTGCAATCCGAGAACAGAGAGCAATTCTTTATTGATAGCTGAAACAGTAACCACATCTGAATTGATTTTCAAGGTGAACTGCAAATTCTCACACTTTTGATACATGGACATCGCATGAAAAAGTTGACCCAACCCTATGGAATGACCCAAATGATACTCATATTGAAATTTGTTTATAAAATTTTAGGTCGGAATGGATGTAAAAAAAAGTCTTATGGTTCTTCCATGGCATGTTCAAATTTCATTAATTTGGAGTAACAAGATCTGCAATACTTTAAAAAATATACCGGTATATCCTGAGGCGGATTTCTTTGAAAGGCAGTGGTGTTGATTATACAGTGGAAATGATAGAGGTGGGATCGTGATGGTCCATTAGTGGTTTTATTAATCAAACCTAGAATACCCTGTTTTCAGTACTTTGTAATATTTTGACAATTCCAATGGATTACCTGGCCATAGTCAAGCTTGTATTGTCAACACCAAAATCATTTGAAAAGGCCATCAAATAAAATAGGATGTTTTCTGTTTACAACGAGCGATGACTCAGCCCTTTTTCAAGCCCCGCCACCTCAAAATCATTATTTGGCCTGCACTGTCTAAAATTTTGCCTGATTTCCATAAAAATGGAACCATATCGACCAGGGTATTAAAGGGAAACCAACCCCTAGAATTTTTGCGATGCCGAGGAATGACAAAAAATAGAATGAACAACCTGTGAAAGTTTGAGCAAAATCCGATAATGCGTTCAACAGTTATGACACTTCAAAGTTTCAGAAATACATGATCCTTACCAGCTCATGGGGATCCTTGGAATCAGCAAATTGGACAGAATCTGTGACGTCATGTCGGACAACTTTCCATGCCTTTTGTACACGTAATTGTTAAAAAATTGATAAATATCAAAATTGAAATAAAGAATCAACATGGTCCTTTCAAAAATACTTGCAGAATCCAAAAAGCAATGTTATACTCTGGCGAATGTCTGTCATTTTGTGTAGTTCTCATTAAAAAGTGGAAAAATCTGAATTTTGTGTACAAAAGGAATGACGAATTGTCCGTCATGACGTCATAAGTTCGGTCGATTTTGCTGACTCGAAGGATCCCCATGAGCACGGGTAGAGATTGTGTATTACGGGAACTTTGAAAATTCATAACTTTTGAACGCATTATCGGATTTTGTTCAAACTTTCACAGTTTGTTCATCTTATTTATCTTCATTCATTAACATCGCAAAAATTCTAGGGGTTGGTTTCCCTGTAATCCACTTCTAATGAGATATGTATAACCTGATTCTGAAACATTAACCTTGTTTTAACCCTTTATAGCCCACCTCTAATATAATGGAATAGCCCATACATGTAGTTCATTAGCTGTTCATGTACGTGAAAATACATGTAGAACAAAACAGAGGGACAGATTTTTAGATTGTGTTTAAAAAAAAAAGCTCTTACAGACAAGCTTATGATGTAGTCAGAGCAGAAGAAGATCTATTCATGTAGTTTAGTTAAATTATGATGTCATGTTTGAATATTCCCCAATACTGATACTCTCAGCACATTAGGTAGGGCAGGAATGGCTCAAATTATATGGTATCATGGCATTTCCATTCAAAGTATGATTTTTTTCCCCAATTATTTGACACTCCCAATAGAAAAGTTTACTAAAAGGAGTATGTTATATATGTCTTCCAGGATAAAAAAAGTTCCAGCATTCTACATGTATACTGTATACTCTTCATGCAGGTGAGACAAGGAACTCTACGCAACATGGGCCACTCTACCCCTAGTACATCTAGAAGTACATCACATGACCCTTCACCAGATGACATCATGGCATGGCGTGTTTTCTTAAGGGAGAAGGGCTATTTAAGATCTCCGATGACATCAGGCCAAATTGCAAGCACCAGTGGGGAGGAACTGGACCCCAGCTTACTCCATCTCAGTAGCATTGGAGCAGAGAGGAGGAGACATTTCGCAGGTAAAGTTCTATCAGCCGAAGGCTCCCCAAAACCAGACCCGGTAATTGTCACCAGAAACGAGCGTAAAGACTTTGAAGACATTCGTAAGCAAACAAAGGACAGGATTTGTCAAAGAGCTGAAGTACTTATTAATGCTGTGACTGATGAAGACTCTCGTGATAGCTTAATGAAGGAACTACATCAACTGAAAACTCATCGGAAAGAAGAAATGATCAGCTTTTTCTACAGAGTAAAAGCTATTTCTGCAGATGTGAGTGACCCTGAGTCTGATGCAAGTGATGACTAGATTTTGGTATGCCTGTTGCAAGTTACTTGAATTTGCATTAATGTAACACACTTGTCTTTTTTGCCGTTTCTTTATATAGGTGTACACTGGTTGAAATAACAGCAGATTTTACAGAAATTCCTGCAGCAGAGTCTCAAGGATTGTTGCATTTTTAAAAAGAAATTTGCACACATAATTGAGAGAATCCAGACTATTGAAAATATGTGTTGAAATCACTTTTGATAAGCATCTCAATATGGGTTGAATCAATACAGGAAAATGCAAAATATTGAGGTATAAACACATCTGTAAGTTTATGGAAGTTCTCGAGCCCCTGGTGCGGGTATTTCTTCTAAGATAGCCATAATAATTATTAACAGTGTATGGTATGGATATTTTTTCCTTTTCCATGCATGTGCGTATCCAGATTTTAAGAACCCGGGGGCCTGACCATTGTTTTGATGCCTTCCTCCACGAAGACTTGTCAATCAAAAACAAAAAAGGGTCTTCAGCAAATTTTGGGCCCCCTACCACCCACAAGGTCACCAAGGCCCCCCCCCCCCCCCCCCGATACGCGCATGAAGTAGGCGGATTTCAAGAATCACATAAGAGAGGGTTTGAACTGTAATACAGTGAGACATCGGTATAATAAAGTCCTTGGGACCATACATGTACATGTAGTATTACCTTGTTCTATTTATCTGTGTGACTTCTGATATTTCACACACATCACACAAAATCCTTTCCCTTTGATCTGTGACATGATACAAAGCAACCAATGACTCCTCATGAGTACTGTATATTATAATGCTTTCTACTTGACCTCAATGTAGGATTACATGTACATGTATGTACCAAAAAGTCAACTTCTGGGGTCACAGATCACAGGTACTGTAATATCGCTTTTTCAGTTGCTTTTACCCAAGCTCTCTCTTTATCTCTCTCTCAGGATTCTGTAACCCCTCCCCATCCCCATTCTACTTTTTTTTTTCGATTCTCTCTCTTATACAGGCTCTAATAATCGTTATTTTTGTTTTCTCTCTGACCTATATTCATCACACTCCAATATATGAGCAAAATTTGAAAAAAAGGAACTAACATTCATTATTAGTGTTATTGGTGAGAGTATTTATTCAAGTCAATGTACATGTGCATGTATCTCATCACTGAATCCTTACATGTTAGTCTTTTTTAAGCTGCTGCTTAAAAAAAAAACTTTGCAATTAGCAAATTAAAGCATTTGATGTACATGTACATGTAACTTTAAATAATTTTACATGTAACCATTGAAAATAAATCTACCAAAAAAGTCTAATTTTCATAATTGGTCCATGTAATACAATCTTTTCATGACATGTAATAGTCAATGATTTTATGAACCAACATAAAAACAAATGGGATGGTTGTATGAAACTGTTACGTAACTATTGCATTCAAGCAAGTGCTATGGATTTTACAAAGTGGTACATGTATGTCATTTTGCTTTTACTGTACATGTTCTAAAGCTAAATTGAACAGTATAAAATTCAGAAATAAAGCTATCATCTAAATGTAAATGTATACTGAAGATTACATTTGTTTGCAGAGAACAAAGTGTTGCTGATTACATGTTTCTTGTTTTTAATGTTTTTTTTTCTCCAGTTATTTTCAATAACATGATTGTGTACATTGTCTGTATACAGGATAGCCTTTGATGAGTTTATGAACTGGTTCATTCCGTGGGGTTGGGTCAACTTGTTCATGTCCATGTAACAAAGGTATGAGAATTTGCATTTCACCATGAAGATCAATTCAGATGTGGTTAAACTTTGAGCTATCAATGAAGAATCGCTCTCTGTTTTCAGTAATGCACATTTAAATTGGAAATCATCTAGGGATTTGAAGCTACAGGTACACTGTATACAAAAATTTACCTTTGTTACTTGGACATTGCATTGCTTTATTATTACATGAAATTATCAGGTGCCTACCGGTAATTGTAATATACCATGGTCTTCTGGGATGGACCACATTTTTTAAACATACAGTACATTCTTGGACTATATTTGCATGGTTCGAAAACGGTACATTATTTATTTGGGGTTCTGGATGTCACAAAAAATTTACCCAACCCTACGGAATTACCCGACTGCATTACAGTAAAGGGCATCTGAGGTAAAACAACAACAAAAATTATAATTTATGTTCTACTAAAGTGCATAAGAACCCTGAATATATTCATTCGGCATGCTATGGATTATCAATTAAGGATTTAGATACAGATACACCTGTAAACAATTGATGATCACAATAAACCAGTAGAATTTAACTCTGAGTTACATGTAGTTCCACTTGATGCATTTTGTATGTGTGTGCATTACACACGTCAGATCTCTTCACTGTGTGCTGGTTTGTAAACAAGCCATCTTTAGATTATCAGGAACATTCAGTTTTGAAAAATTTTTATTTTCTAAGATTTTTCAAAGATGAACAAAATTACGCATGTACATTGTACAGTGTATATCATGGATTGTTTGGGTCCGTTTTTATTTACATGTACTTATTCATTTATTTATTTACATGTTTCTACTTAATTTTTTTCCCTCAGTGACGTTTATGCGTGCACAGACGTGCGTGATACTCAATGAATTCATGGCTTTTCATGACCACTGGCATGTTCATGTGCATTGTGTTTTTTCTTTAATCACAACATTTTACAATATTTTGTATATTCGTTTTGACAGATCGTTTGAACAACTAATTTCATATTAAGATATGGTGCAATTTCATCAGCATCAATTATTTCTCAAAAATATTTTGATGATTACATGTGTATTTCTAGTGAAAGTTTCCTTTGTCGACTTTGTATTAAGAAATAGCAAAACATATGGAAACGCTAATGTAAGAATAGTCATCAAATTAAGTACAATAAAAAATAGCGCAAACATTACATGATCTTTCTCAGACAGTCATGCATGTATCTACATGCATTTATGAAATGAACATGTATGTCATTTGTGATCAAGTCAAGTGTTATTTTTTGGTTTTGATAGTATTAATCAAATTGGTTGATGAAAATAGTTTATTTTAGCAAAACTGCACTTGGAACGTTGCAAAATTTTCCCTGCACGTGTGCAGTTGAATTTCTACCACTTCACACAGGAGTTTAATGATTTCGCATAAATAACATTGATTTGATCAACAGAAAAAAAATAAGTAAAATAATAAATAAAAAATAATTATGAGAACAGAAGAATTTCAGATGTGTTTCTTTGCAAAACCATTATTTTCTTCAAGAGCATATTACGTTTGTGTATATTGTGGGACACAATTTGTGAGAACATTGCTACATCTATCATTTGAAACTTTCGAACATTTTTATATAAATTGTACATGGGCAGTTATCTGTTCTTCCTTGTACATGAACATGTATATGTAAGTATAATGGCATCATACAGTAAAAATGTTTCAAACATGGAAGGAGCTCTATTTACAAGAGTAAAAAGGAATATATTATACATGTATTTAAAGGGGAACCAACCCCTGGAAATATCATGCTCATATCAAATGAGAATAATCAGATGAACAAACTGAAAATTTGAGCGAAATCGGACAATCCAGTCAAAAGTTATGCATTTTTCAATTCTCAATGATATTATTTTCCCTGCCGCTGATGGGGATCCGTGCGATATGCAACGTTGACGGAATCTGTGATGTAACGTCGGTCAACTCCTCATTCACTCTGTATACATAATTCGACTTTTTCTTCTTTTTTTCAGAAAAGTCATCAAAATGTTGAATTTTTGCTTGAGAATAGCATGTCTTTATCGATTTTGCATGTATTTGTGAAAGAATAATGTTGAGCCCCTATTCTAAATTTGATAATAATCAATTTTTACAAAAATATTCTATACAAAGTGAATGAGGAGTTGTCCGCAAATACGTCACAGAATCTGCCGCTTTGCCGATCGCACGGACCCCCATTAGCGGCAGGGATCGTGATATCATTGAGAATTTAAAAATACTTAACTTTTGAACGGATTGTCCGATTTTGCTCAAATTTTCAGAGTTTGTTCATCTCATTTTTCTTCATGTAATGAGATATAATATATGGTATTTCCAGGGGTTGGTTCCCCTTTAACTGTCCTATAGCTTATCATATTGACTGTCTAATAAAGCCTATGTTGCCTGTCTGATCTATTTTTTTTCAAAGTGAGCAACAAGTGCTTTGTCCAGGATGTGCTTCTCTGGCTCCCAGCTGTTATATTTACTTTCCCAGTCCTTCCACTTCACGAAATACTCTTTTTTCCCATCTTTCATGCGAGATTTAATGATTTTTTCCGCTGTGTAAATGTCTTGGTCATCTTCAGAATCCTCATCACCGCTTTCCTCTGTCTCGCAATGCACATCTGCATCACCATCATCCTTGGGATCACGAGGCTGCTCGTCATCACCATCCTCCATGGCGTCACCGCGCCCCTCTTTATCATCATCCATGGCACCACCGCA
>BQKZ01006759.1:0-34870 GCA_036244855.1 Temnopleurus reevesii | reverse complement strand
GGAGGGCATTTCATGAAACTTTGTCAGCGACAAAATTAGTCAGCAGAGACAAATCCAGTGAAATCTTTGATTCTGATTGGCTTAAATCCACTGCCGCTGACTGTTGTTATAGCAACTGTCGGAAAATCCGCTCTTGTCGCACTGACTAATTTTCATGAAATGGCCCCCAGGTCTCACAGTGTGTGCCCCTAACTTCAACAAAGAGCTTGTAAGTCTTAGGGGGTGTTGCTCAAAATCAACTGCAAATCAACTGCAACTTAACACATTGTTACGCGCTTTTTCATTCGCGCCCGGTATGCGCATTTAACAAGACGCGCATAAAACAATGATTTTGATTGGCGCGTTCCGATCAACTGCAACTTGCGATCAATTGCAACTTTTGAGCAACACCCCCTTAGAATGAGTGAGTGGTGGGATCGAGTCTCGGTTATTCTAGCCTACTCATTTCATTTAATAACTGACTCCGTTCGGGTTAAAGATTATGGAAGCTTTGATGATTATCCATTGATGATTACCCATTTAGGAATCTCATTCATTTCCAATTTGCAGGAGTGTTAAAAGTATTTGCAGGGTATTAAAGACTTGGGCTAGAAAACTCTTGCTTCGATTAAAAGCAGAAAAAATTGAAGTAACTCCGACAAGAAATAAGAAAGTTATGAATATTTCAATGATATGACTTAAGGGTAATAATTCATGAATTACTGTATGCAGTAGGACATACACGTGACTTTTAGTCATATACTTATGACGTGGATCATGCACTTCCTGTCCGTAAGCTTATTATAACTTATTGTTTTTAAAAATCCGTTTTAATCCGTCACACTTATTTTTATTTAAATATTCAAAACATTGATTCAATAAATGGATCTGTACCCATGTCTATATCGAAGAAAAAAACCCACTTTTGCGTTACCTGGTTGAAAAATGAGGGTTTTAAAACAATAAGAATAATAAACTGCTTGCAGAGAAGTGCATGATATACGTCATAATCACTTGACCCAACGTTGCCAATTTGACTGATTACAACTATTGGGTTATATAATTGAAATACTCATAACTTTCTTATTTGTTGTGCGATTTCCTTCAAACTTTATTTTATCTGTTCGTCTGATTTTTCTTCTTTCAATCAACACAAGATTTCCCTGGACCAGAAAAGTCTTTAAGTTATAGACGCACATTAAATGTAACTGGGAGCTTGCCCAGCAGTTGAGTTACAAGCAAGCGAATGGGTCAGACATGTTTTTTTAAGGTGTCCAGGAGGATGTTTCATCAAGATAGGTCGCAGAGACAATTAATTAGTCAGCGCTGACAAATTCCTTGATTGTGATTGGATGAAAAGCATAATCGCTGACAGTTGCTATGGGAACTGTCGGAAAATGACTCCTTGTCGCTTCGACAAATCTTGATGAAACACCCCTCACAGGATATGTTAGAAATCCACAGAGGCCTATTACAATAGAATTGTGCAATTTCATCCATTCAGAGCAAAAAAAAATAATTATCATTGAATTCTGACTGACAATATATAAGCCGTTTTCGGTTAATGATGTCATCACAATCGCACAAAAAATTACAATGATGCTGCTGAGAGAAAAGTTGAAGGGGGGTGTAGGTGGGGGTCCATTCCCTGGCCAGATTGGGGTTAAGCATTTTTTTCCTAAATTCAAGCAATTAGAAGCACTCTATTTGTGGAAACAAAAATTATCTAAAGTCAATCCGAATGGATTAAAAATCTTACATAATCCATCAAAGCTGATTTTGAAATTTAAAATTTCTTTTATCTTATTATTTTTTGCTAAATCATATACAGTCAGACCTCGTTATAAAGAGCACGGATATAACGAGCCCTCATTATAACAAGGTAATTTCCCTGGTCCCATCGCTTTGTATTTTATTGTATTTCGGCCCTGATATAACAAGGTTTCAATATTAAGAGGTAATTTCTCTGGTCCCAAAGATCTCGTTATAACGAGGTTTGACTGTATTCACTGAGCTGAACACAATATAATTACATACTAAATGAAGCAAGATATTTTCATCTTTCAAATGTTTTAATACATAACTCAACAATACCCTTTTACAGGAAAATACATGCATAGTCTTTGGCACTGGGTGACTTTATCTTTAGAAGTCACCTTTAGAAATTCAATAAAAAAACAACTGATACCTATGCACCGCCTTAACACTGTTTCATCTAATTATGTGTGTGCCTAGATGGCTGCATTATGGTTAGGCTTGAGTTACCATCAAGTGACTGGGTAATTATATCAAAAACACTTTAAGCAGTCGTAGACATGATAAGGCGCTACATAAATCCAAGACATTATTGGTGGGGTACATGTATAAAAAAAAAAGAAAAGACATTTCAAAACAAAAATAAAATAATATAGCATACAGGCTATAGTTCCTAGCCTCTCAAACAGACTTACCTTCTACCAAGCCACAAAAAAATAATTTCAATGTAATTATGCAGCCCGAAGTTTGTACATCTGATTGGTGTAAATCATTTGGGGAAATATGTACATGTACATGTATTTGTGTAGTGATTGACAATTGCTAAGCTACATGAGGAGGTTGTAACCCACCACCTGTCTTCTGTCATGGGCATTAATAACAATTGTGTTGAAGTGTATGTGCTTATCAATCCCTGCATAAGTGCGTGCTTAAGCCCTGGTCACATAGGACCCCGGAAGCCACACCATTCACCCCGACTCTTTGTTGATTTACAGTTAACTGCCTCCGAACAACGAGTAGGGGTGAATCGTGTTGCTTAGCAGTGCTTGGGGCCAGTAACACCTACAAGGCCAGGTACTGGTATCTTCATGTTATATTCACATGATTGTATATGAAGCACAAAATAATACATGTTACGATAACAATAGCCATAAAAATGGACAACAAGGTGCTTTGGTATTAAAAAAATATTATTTTTGTAATCATATATCTCACGTAATAAAATGTCCACCAAATATAAAGGTCTTGTTGGAATTCACACTGCCATTTGACAGAAAGTGAATCCACATTAGGCATGGATCTAACAGTTAATTGTTGCAATGACTTTTTTTTAATCTAGGGACCCTCTCCTCCTCCCCCCCCCCAAAAAAAAAACAACAACAACAAACAACGCTATTTTACTAATTATTGTCATAAGAAACCACAACCACTAATTCTATCAATATGAAGAGAATCATCTGAAAAATACAACGATTTAAAGCATTCCTAACAAGTTATTCATTTTTCTTCTTCATTTGGATAATTCAACTTAGTTATTGGAATGTTTCACTAATGTATATCTCATTCTTTTTCTATGTATTAAAATCATATGAAAACAGAGATGCCAACCTAACTCTATTTCTATTATTAGCAACAATTTTGTTAGATCATTTCAAACTTTGGCTGCCACAATATTGTAGTCATTGTTTTATCAATCATCAAAATTGAAATAGAACAGCTGAATGCCAAATAAAAAAATAAAACATCCTTCTGCTAATAAGAAGACTTATGACGCAGTTGTTTTACATATATATATATATATATATATATATATGTATTTTTTCAGAAGCAAAAGATTATAATAATGTAAAATTTTCAAGTTTTTTTCTCTATCAGCTAATAAGCCCTCAATTGGCACAGAGGCGAATCTCACATATTACGAACTGAAATAAAAGAAAGAAGTTACAGGAGATTTCCTACAACATTTTCAATTGAAAAAGATATTTCATGATGTGCAGACTTAAAACGTCTTTACAACTCAGACCACTGATTAACATCATTTTACTCATCATGAAACAACCAATTAATTTTCAATTATTCTTCACCTTATTCTTCACTACGATGAACCTGTTTCAATCACTTACATGTAACATTGATAATGATGGGCACCAACTGTGACATTTCTTCATGTCCATTTTACAATGACCTGCCACACATCTTTCTAATTCTTGAAAAGCACTGTGAAGTTTGTACAATTTTTCTGAAATTCTATGAGATAATGGGTGAAGAATTTGTCCATTTAAAGTTTTCTACATGAAAGCATTGCATTCTGGCGATGCAAAATAATGATCAACGCTAATATGATGGGAGAAGGATACTACATGTCTTCATCTTCCTCCAGTTTATGCTTAGATGATTAAATACATCATTCCCAGCATAATATTTGCCACATATCTCACAAGAAAATGGTTTCTCTTTGGCATGGATAGTTTGTACGAGAATTGACAATGAGTAGCGCACTGAGATGCTTTTACCAACTTCTATTAAAGCAAACAAACAGCCTTAAATACCCTTGTGGTGTCGCTCATGTACATGAAGATCACCTTTTTGTTTAAATCCTTCATCGCAAACCAAGCATAAACATCGATCGGCGCACTCCTCATGAACACGTCGTCTGTGAATCCCAGCATTCTTTTAAGTTCTGAACCCCCTGCAACACGCTTAACATTTGACGGGTTTTAGTCCAGTGTGTTCTCCTTGATGGTTGTTAGTGCTCCCTCTGATCCAAAGCTCTTTGGACACAAGGAGCTATGATACATATTAACATGCTTATGGGATAATAAGTGCGCAGCTAGCCAGCAATGTTTCCCAAACACCTTTGGACAATGACTCCACTCGAATCTCCATCCAGGTGTGAACGCTGATAACAGTACACCTTTGGACAATAACTACACTCGAATCTCCATCCAAGGTGTGAACGCTGATCTCGTGGAGCATTGCCTCTCTGGAAACCAAGCATGTCCTGCCCAGCCACTTGCAATGATTAAGAAGTATGGGGTGTTCTCTCCTGTATCATACAATCCTTCCTTAGAGGAAAACGTTCTGGGCTGAACCAGCAAGGATATCCATGAACTTCCCTCTCATGCGTAGTGAGCTTACGACGTGTGTCATACTTTGTTTGCATAAGCAACATTCCAATGATTTCATCCCTTTTATTCTCTTGTATTTTGAATGGTTTAAATATAATCTACAGCCTTTGGATATATTATATAGGGCTAGGTTGTGGAATTGCTCATGCACGAGCCGTCTTCCCGTTGTGGGAAAGATTTTATTGCAAGTTCTGCACTTGAAGATTTCCGTTTTCTCATCACTCGCTTGTATTGTGCTTGTAAGCTGTGTTCTTGATTGGACCTTTCTCTTTCTTCTCTTTTTCCATGTCACACTTGGGATTGTATCGTTTGATTTGCCATCCATGTGCTCAACTTTGATGAGTCTCATGACAAATTTGGGTGACCTGAACAGCTCTCCACACTCACTGTAGTAGAACGTCTTTGTATCTGTAATGGTAAACGAAAACCATAATAGGCCCTGCAGCATGCATCAAATTTCATTCTTCGTTTAAATTACATAAATCATGTGAACATGATAACTGATGATTCATAGGTGAATCTTGTATAATAGCATTCAGTACATGTTGAATTGAAAACAAACAAAAAGTGCAATTGCTTTTTTGGCTATAGCATGTTTTTTTTCCACAAAGCTTGATACTTTCAATAGTGATAAGAGGTGAGGAGAGTAATGTTGCACTGACACGACATGGGCAGTAGAGAAAAGAAAGTGCTTTATCCCCTCCACAACCAAGTTCAATTCATTTTGATGAGAATTTTTAGTCCATTTCCAGTGCAGTGTAATATGGAATTTTAAAGTCTAAAAATAGNATGGCTTCATTTCATGAAATACCGGGAATATTGCACTCGTTAGGGCCAATATTGCCCTAACTCGTGCAATATTCCCTGGTATTCCATTTATTGCCATCCAATATTATATAAATGTTCATCTCTATCCCTCTATGGATAAAGCGGGAGCAAAGGTGGTGTGGAAAATATCTTGTCTGAAAACATATTTCTGAATAGAACTGTTGAGATATATTAGGAAGCATATGACTAGAAAGAGACTGGATATTAAGTAAACAGTGAAGTGCCAAATACATCAAGCATCGTTTCATTTGAAAAAGATAAATTAAAATGTAAGAAGAAAGATAATGAACAAGTTCAGGGATAAGTGACAGCATAGAATCAGAAAGAATAAATACATCAACCTTTTCATTTAAAATCTATGCTTTTGAGCAATTTTTGGTCTCACTTGTACTAACAAAAAGCTGCATAATTTCATCATAAACAATCAAGTTGTGGTGAACTTGGAGTCAAACGTTTTCATAGATAAAATAATAAGATAATTCTGGGTGAGTTTCTCATATTTCAGGATTAGTACAAATTTTCAAGAGGCCCCCAAGACCCCATCTACAATAGACCACTCTTATAATGCAGTCAAATTATTCATATTTGCTGCAAGAAAAAAGATGTGTTGACTAAAATGATATTATCAGGTGAGAATGCATATTTCATACAACACTGTTCCTAAATTGATATTCATTGGAGCTTCCTAGTGTAGAAAGACCTATTGTACTGATGTCTATGCCCTCTATTGAAATACACTTATTTTTTTCTTTATCAAGTGAATAACTATTTAGGTGAGGAGGGCTTTTGACAAAGACATTTACATAGAATAAGACAGCAAATTACAATAGTGGCCTATTAAAACAGCCCTTTAAAACACTTTGAAATGACTAAGAGCATACCTAAGCTAAATATAAGGTCTTTCATTCTTGTCTGTATTCCGACACACTTCCCATAGTCATTGCGGTGGAAGACTCTCAGTACACTTCCTGGGTCAATGTAGTTCTGAAGAAGATGTAGAATTGATGTACTTCTTTGTTCTGTTCATCTTCAGTGCATGCACATTGAAGACGATACATCCAGTTGGTCCCTCCATCTATGTAGTGATAAACCTCGCCCAGGATACCAAGCTGCATGAACATAGAACAATAAATCATATTCATCATTACATTATTAATTTTATCTACATTCCATTTATATGGCAAAAAAGTTAGCGATCAGTTTCAAATGTGCACACAAATTTTCATCCAAGATTCTATACCCCTGGAAATCCCATGCTAAAATAATGTTCACACATTAGTGATTTCAGTTGTTTCATGAAGTCCCTTGCTCCACTACACATTCTGAGAAAAATTAGCAGATGTTGAGGTGAAGCGATGAAAAAGTGATCCCTACTTTATTAGTAGTTTATCATTCTTTGGGACTCTCCCACACAAACAAAAGTTCAGCACAATCGCACAAGAACAAACGGAAATACAGTCGAACCTCGTTATAACGGGGTCCTTGGGACCAGAGAAATTATCTCTTTATATCGAAACCTTGTTATATCAGGGCCAAAATACAATAAAATACAAAAAAGATGGGACAAGGAAAACTATCTTGTTATAACGAGATCTCGCTGTATCAGTACACTTTATCACGAAGTTGGACTGTATACACTATCTAAACACAATAATAAGGGTGCAAGGGGTGAAATTTGTCCATATTGTCAAAAATTTCTTGGAAAGTGGACTTTGTCCTAAGCATCTCTGAGCTTTTGTCTTATGGTTAATTGTAATAATATATGCTATTTACACAGTGCACGTATCTGCTTTGCTGTATCATCATCAGTAAATAATTATAATTTCATCAGTAATATTGCACAAAAAATTTTGATAAGAGCTGGTCGAATCTCTCAGCAATTTTTCTAACCCCACATAAAAACCCTTCTAAAAATAAAATAGCCAATACCCCAATATAGCGAGTTTCCATCAAACTTACCTCCTATGTTGCATCCAAAGACCAGCCTTGATCCTCATCTAACAGCGCTCCTGTGAAGGGTCCAAACTCTATCCTCTTCTTGATCCTCTCTGTGGAAACCACACCATCACATGCTCTACCATCCGTTCACGCTTTCAGGGAGACAGGTGGGGGAATGGAGAAGGGTCGGGTCTTCTCAACATTGAAGGTAACAACATGATGTGGTTTCTTTGCCATTCTGGATGATAATGGACCACGACTTGACTGGAGGGGCAAAGGCTCAGTGGACTGCTCTTGATGAGGTATGTTCGGGGACGTTCCTAGTTGAAGAAGAAAATAATGAGAATAATCATAATTGCTAGAATAAATCCAAGTGTGGGTGTCAAAACATATGACTTCATGAGATTGCATAAATGAGTGTACAAGCATGATTATCTGCAAGCAGAAAATGGCCCAATCAAAACCCTTTTAACATGTGCATCTTACCAAACATATCTAACAAATATGAAACTGATTGTGCAACTGTATGGACCAACTCCAGACAAAGAAACATTAGACCGTTGATTGGAGCCCCAAGGAGTGTCATAGTGAAAGACAATGATAAAAGGAGCTTCTTGCATTGATGGTGCATAAAGAGGGTGGGAGGAGTCACAGACCATGTTTCATATGCTGTAGGTAGCCATTAAAAAACAAAAGCTTCAAGAAAATTTGCATACTGTACATCAATAAAGGTATAATATCTGATTTATACAGTGTAATCAGGGAAGGTCTGTCCACAGTCAACAGACACGGAGCTAAAAGCTCCCTGATATATTGATTCAATGAGCAAAATGCAGGGGCTGTCGATTTATATGTATTGTATAAACCCATAATTTGATGCACTGTGAAATGGTAGCTGAAACATTCGAGGATGGGTGACTTAGCAAATGTACTGCATGAGCCAATATCTTAGCATACAGATATTTTCGCAATTTCGAAACCAATTCGATATATTGGGGTGTTGTTATTTTCAAGTTTTTGACAGTGTTTGTACACATATGAAAGTGAATCATACAGAACCCAACAATAAATAATTTCTATTTCACTCTTTCACTGATGGAAATTTGATAAAACAAAACACTTACCTTATACAGGGTTCCCACTATTTGGGGAGAACAAAATTCCATGTTTTTCCCATCTTCGAGAGATTTTTGCCAAATTACCTTACCCTTCCCTGATTGAAAAACGTTGAAATCTTTTTCCCAGGTTTTCCAGGTAGAGTGGGAACTCTGCATAATTATAAAATCACAATTCTAACCTTGGCAAGTTGATGCATTGCTCTTTCAATTGTGTGTGCAAGACGATTTGTCATTGTGTAAGGTCCTTCCTGAAATTATTCCAGCACTGGAGACGGGACGACTGCTGCCCTCTTCAGCTACCGCAAGGGCAATGTCGCTGACCTGACATGGTTCAGGAGTTGGAGAGATCCCTTCTCCCTTGAGTTGAGCTAGATGGCACGGATACACCAGTTGGAGTTTTCCCCATGTCTGGTTTGAGAGTTGTAGAACGCAAGTGTGATGGACTAGACCAAAGAGAAAAGGGAATTACGAGCAAAAAAAAATAGTTATTTCTCTTTACCCTATCTAGACTGGGGGAAGGGTAATTTGACCCTTCTTGACATTCCATGCTGATGTGCTGCTGAATATTTTTATTGCGTTTACGTTTTACATCACTAGTGCAACTTTGTGCAATACAAATAATTATGTAACATTAGGTAATTAGAGCAATATTCAGAGATTATGAATTGTTAAACTATTCAAAGCAAAAACAAACAAGTGATAAAAGTAAAAAAAAAAAATCTGTAGCATCTAGTTTTCCTTACACTGAATATATATTTCGGACTTCCAGGCTGAGATCTTGGAGGGGGTGGGTGGGGGTGGGGCTGAATCTATTTGCTCAGTCTTCCAAAGACATCAAAATAGCCCAGTCTATTTAGGGTTACATGAAGAAATAGCTTTGAATTAGAGAAATGACGAGGAGGAGGCCGACACACTGCACCCTATCCCATCCCCGTCCAATTTTTTAGAAGTGAAAGCATTTCTTTTTTTTCGTCAGCCATCCATTGGAAAAAAGTGTGAAATGTGTAAGCTTCTTTTTTTCTTTGTTTGTGTGTGTGCAGGCAGTCCAAAAAAGTTTGCTTCATCCAAGTTTGCAACCCCCTCCAAAAAAAAAAAATTCCTTTTTATGGACCCGATGTCAATAACAGAGTACAAGTAATGGTTAAAGTTGTAAAGCTTGTATTCCTCATGTTTTACATTTTCATTCAAGCATGACATGCGGTTCTAACACTATGCGCATAAAACAATTATTTTTATTGGTGCATTCCGATCAACTGCAACTTGTGATCACTTGCAACTTTTGAACAACGCCCCCTCAGAATATATACAGCTAGATTTTGTTACTCACCATGGTACAAGGGATGGAACACAGGCCCCTCTGAGCCAGGTTGTGACAGAGGGAAGGGTCTTGCATACCCCTTAGTATGCTAAGACGATGTGTCGTAGGGTACATAGGGGCCGTACATAGGGGTCGTTTGTTGCTGTTGTTGGAAAGGTTGCTATTATTGCTGATGTTGTTGCAGTGGGTGCTGTTGGCTGTGGTGTTGATCTCCTTCAGAGTCAGAGAAACCAGACAGGTGACTATCTTCCATGGTTCACAGCTCTATGAAATCAAACATCAAGGAGTGGCTTTTGTTGTAGCTGAGGTTGTCACAGTGGTTGCTGTGGTGGCTGATGTTGTGGCTGATGTTGCTGTTGGCATTGGTGTTCATTTTCTTCAGGATTGTAGAAAGCAGACTACCTTCCATGCTTTACAGCTCCATGGCATGATTACACAAGATCACACATCAAGGAGTATGTTGCTGTTGTCGCAGAGGTTGCAGTTGGCTTTGGTGTTGATCTTCTTCAGGGCTGTAAAAACCAGACTGGTATCCAGGCTGTAAACTATCTTCCATGTTTCACAGCTCCATGGGATGATTGCATGAGATCAACGATCAAGGAGTGGCTGATGTTGTGGCTATCATCATCTGCATTTTGTGCTCTGTTGATGATCTTTATCAGTGCAGAATATACCAGAACTATAATATGAGGAAATTGAAGTAAAGTCAGAAAACATTTAATAAATATCATCAAGGAGAACAAATTGTAATTTTTAACCACAATTTTCCATTCCAAAAATATTTGTAGAATATGAGGATTGATAAAGTAGCCACTACAAACAAGCTCCCCATCTCCCAAAAGTATTACATGTTTCAATAACAAGGATACAGCAAATATTTGATGATTTTAAAAAAAATGAGTTTGAATGAAAAAAATTGTCAGATTAAGAAAGTTGTGTAGCAGCCTAAAAACCCTTACCTCATCATCATTCAAAGTGATCAGAATTAAAATCTGCAGAAAAAAAAAAAGAAAAGCAATTTTTATTTTCAAGCACATACACACATGGGCATATCTTTATTAGAGGGGAACTTCACCCAAACATTGATGCACTCTCAGTGAATGAAGAAAAATAGAATTATCAAACTGTGAAAATTTGAGCAAAATCCGACAATCCATTAAAAAGTTATGAATTTTCAAAGTTTTGATTTAAACCCCTTATGGGCTCTTTAGATTGGCAACGTACAGGCACAAAATGGCTGCCAACATGGAAAACTCTCCATTCACTTTGTACACAGAATTTCACATTTTCTTCTTTTTCTACAAAAGTGGACAATTAATCAACAAAACTCATTCTGAAATGCATGCAGAATTAAAATGTTCATATCATACTTGAAGAGTAAAGTACAGTTTTGTCTACTTTTCTAGAATAAGAAGAAAATATGAAATTCTGTGAACAAATTGAATTGAGAGGTCTTCATGTTAGCAGCCATTTTGTGCCTGTACGTTGCCAATTTGAGGAGCCCATGAGGGGTGTAAATCAAAACTTTGAAAAGTCATAATTTTTCAATGAATTGTTGGATTTTGCTCAAATTTTTACAGATTGACCATTGTATTTTTCTTCATCCATTGAGCGCACATCAATGTCTGAGTTGAGTTTCCCTTTAATGACATGTCTTGCCTGATTATGCAAGTAATAAAACATGCATAATTTGTTTTAAGTTTGAACATTATTACTGAAAAAATGAAGGACAGCAAATTACGGAAGAAATCTATATTTTTGTGGAAAAAAATGAAGCACATGCCCCAAAACAATTTTAACTTTTGTCAAAAAATGACCTTTGACCTCATCATCTTCACAATTGGCATTACCGAAGGATCATTTTTCCAAGAAGTTTTCACAAAAGTGATGCAGATTTAGAGAATAGAGATCAATTGAAAAACAAAAACAATTGTAACAGATCAACCAACTAAAAGACTGTGAAACAGACATGAAAATATATTTCTCTGTTTTAGCCAGAACAGAACTTTTCATGAAGAGAGACAAAAATAAAAAGGAAAATATTGAAGAGATTCTCCCCGAAAAGTATATGCAATAGACTCGTATATGATGATTTTTTAAAGGATTTTTTTTAAAGCCCATGTATAGTTTTGGTAAAGATTAAAGAAATGTGAATTTTGGGGATATATACCATGACATATAGTTTCTATACACATTTCAAGATCATAGCATATTTTTCTACGAGCGAATTCTTTTGAAAATTTGAATTTGACCGTTAAATCGTATTTAGCGCCCTCTCTTGGTTATAACAATATTTTGCTTCTTATCGGGCATATAGAAAATTATTTCCAAGATTTTATTAAAGCATGCTAAAAAGGAATACATAAAGAATAAATTCTGAAATTTTTATCCAATTCTGTTCATGAGAAGCTGTCCTTTATCAAGAAAGAAAATATTGAATTCGCGTCGGGGGCTACGACGCTAAAATATTTTCCACACTTTAGATTATAACTTTTCCAAAACTTGTTAATTTTTAGTACAATCTTTTGTACAACATGTTCATGATATCATGTTTCTTATTAAGCAGATTTGAAGACAAAATTTGGCGATAAAAATATTCGCTTTTACCAAAACTATACTTGGGCTTTAAACTATTGGGTTACATTTTGTGATTTTACCAATCTGCATCTGACAAGGTTATCCGGATTTAAATCAAAGAAGGCGCAAAATACAACATTTGATCAATCCGACACATACTTGTCCAAAGTTAGTTTCTTTGTGAACTCAGCAGGAACAAAATCACACTTCCTTTAAAAATGCATCTGTACGAATATTTGTGTAATTATCCAAGGAAAATACAAACTATTCAAAACATACCGTTGATGCGCACACACACATACACAAACACTTAATTTTCCCTGTTCAAACTTCATTCTGCAAAAGTAAACATCTTTTTACAAATGAAGATTTTTGGAGGGTTATCGACGTGCTCATAATCAGCATTATAACAAGCATTATAATTCTGTGTAGTCATACCCATTTTAAAGGGCAGACATATCAGAAAAATTCTGCATCAAAATGAAAGAAATGGACTATTTCAAACATTTGAGCACAGAAATACATTCAAACATACAGTTTCATTATTAGCCCATTCCATTACTATATTCCATTACACATTCAAGATGTACCATCATCAGCAGCGATCCCCTTGCCTCTCATCCTAATCATCATCACTATCATCATCATTCTCTTTCTAATATGATATCATCGATATCATTGAAATTATCAAAATCATTCGATAACAAAATGAAAGAAGAGAACATTCACATACAAATGAAAAGCAGCATTTTAGTTGAAGGGCATAAATATGCGCAATTCACATTTGAAAAAAAATCACTCACATTCCATCACCTGTCAGGACAATCCAAATCAAAGTTAGAATCTGTCATTCAAGAAATTACTGAGGAAATCATTCAAGCAAACACTGACACAAACAAGAAATCTGTCCATAAATGACAAAAACATATCACATCAAACACGATACTGGTTTGTACATAAAATCCAGAATGTTCTGAACACCAGCAGATACGTAAACACACAAATAACAGGATTGTCTCATCATCCTCTGGCAAATTATGTTCAATAGAGGTATGAAAAATATTACATTATGTGGCAGGTAAGGGGAACGTGGTCATAAATAGCTTGTTAGCAAACCTATTCCACTTTTTTTAGTGAAATCTGCATAAATTCCTCGCTTTCACTGCAAATGAATTGAATAACAACATTATAAACCATCCCATGAAGAGTTATTGGAAAAAGGAAACCCCGAATAATAAGCTATATTATTGTAAAACTTAATTTACACTGAATATTAAGCTATCTCGCAGTGATTCAATCTTAATGAAATATGGGGTATTATTCTGATATATGCGGTGGAAATGTAAATATAAACAGTGCATAGTCTATCATACACTATACTGTATCGTATCCACAACAAATAATTATGACCCCGCTCAGATCTAGTTTTGAAAAGCGGCTTCCACTAAAACAGTTTTCAAACTTAAGCAAGTTTGGAAGGCCAGTCGCGTCCCCGTTCTGAATCTCGGCCAATGAAGTAGATTTCAAGTCCATTTCATGCAAAGTGGTCCTTTTGCTGTGATAATACTAGATTCAGCGGGTTTGGAATACTCCGCGCACAAACTTCCCGCATGTATATATTTCTGTGTCTCTGCAACAAATATACAACTCCCACGGGCACTTCAAAGTGACCTCAAGGTTTACGAATCCCGAGCATTCAGATGACCAACTGACCTCGCTCCTGGACATGAAAATCTACATTGATTTCAAAACCACTTTGTATATCCACTTTCTTGATCCCTTGTCTCGTAGAGATTAGCTGTTAAACATTGACAGGTCACTCTGCCCAAGTCAAATCTCTTGGGAGCACGATCTCTTCCATTTAGGAGAAATCCACTTAGAGGAGATAGATAATATAGGTTTTATATGACATGGTCCCCTCAAAATCAAATTGACTTATGCAACTATTCGACTTGGACAAGTTCAACTTAGGCAAAGTTGACTGTACTCATGTTAAAGCGGTTCAACGCCGTAGATCTGAATGAGATCCATCTCAAGCGCAGGTTTGTTTGACCAAGGCTGCAAGTGGGATAATGCAGTTATTTGGAGTTCATATAGCCCATTATTACCTGATCAAGGCGTTTTAGAGACTAGATATAATTGCGTATTTTGTTTGTCTTGATTGATTTGTGCAACATTGATACGTGACAAATGTCTCATCGATCTGTCGAGTGGGATAACAATGATACACCTCTCTTCACACGATATCGTGTTTTCACAATTGGCGGTCCGTAATACCGGTATTTCCCTCTTCGTCCCCAGCGTTATATGCGCATGCACACGGACGATCTTCATGATATCCAGCGCGCGCAGTGAATTGCAGCGAGTCAGGCTAGTACATGTGTGTCGACCGTGTGTGCAGCCAACCAGTGTTTTGTAAACAAACATTTTGGATCACACTGAGGATCAGATTTTGGATCATACTTTGTATAGGTAAGTCCAACACTTCAATAAATCATATCAGGTAATAATAATAATATTGACTCACCTTTCTTTCGGGAGATACCATAAATATTTCCCTAGTCTTCGACTCGGGAAAATATGGATGCCGTGAGGGAAATATATGTGGTATCTCCCTCAAGGCCAGTCGATATTGGTGCTTTAATAGAACATGCAATAAAAATAATAGTAATTAGGTCCAACAGAAATTTAACACATGATAATTCAATCGCAACGAGCCAATATAACTCTTAAAATACGTGAGCGCGCTTTTACATTCTTTGTGACATAGGCATCCATTGTAGCATATTGTACATACCCAACTATTAAACCAACTATCTAAAATGTTTTACATACCTTATACAAGATCCTGAGGGGTCCATGGTCCAGTTCAAGTAATTTAAAAAAAGGTCAAGTATTAAAAGTCATACAAATAATAAAATACAACTGGCTCACCTTTCTGATGTACATGTTGAATGATCGCCCTCTGGAACAAGCGTAGCTTCTGTTCCTTTGTAGGCTGAAGGTGCCCCAAGACATCAACAGGAACACCCTAACTGGGGATGCTGTTCTTTTTAAACCATTAAATTTTGAAAAAAAGTAGCTTCCAAATCACACATGAAAGAAAACAACTTTTCCCAATTTTGAAACAGCTCCCCATTATCATCCGGAATAAATTCAATTTAGTTTTGCATTATGTAATGATGTAAAATCCAAAATATTTCAAACATCATTGATGCAAAGAGTGCATACAGGTCAAAATGTATGATACTTTAAAGGCCCATCAATCGAAAAATAATGAAATAACGATAGATGAAATACACAATTAAAAAGAAATTTTTTAAAAATGTGGTAAGGTATGAATGGATAATACACCATTCCTAATTTCTTTTGACGAAGTCAAATTTTTGGGTAAGCAATTTGCAACTTGTCTGAAAAATTATTACTCATCAATCAGTTCTCAATATTGATAAAAATTTGGATTCAGAAACCACTATAAAATATTCTAAACCCTGTCAGTTAATCCACACTGTACTGCACTCTACCCAGGTACATTATATGGGTAGCCAAGATGAATTTTCATTTGAGATTTAGCTGTTAAGGTGTCATATAACAGTGGATGGCACATAATATTAATGAAAAGGTAATAATTACACATTTAGAAACATATTTTTTCAAACCTTATAGACAAAAAACACCCATGATTGGCTATTATCATTTGGATTAATAAAATCAGAAGAAGAGTGAAAGAAAATGTTATTGTTTCATTTTACTTCAGACAGGCTTCTGTGTGTGCCTCATGTATGAAATAAAATTTAGATTATATTTGAGCCTTGACCAAGCAGAGTTTAGGCATTATATATTCTTCTTTGTTCATTCATTCAATGATTAAATCAGACAGAAAGATGCCTGCTTTGTTATTAAATATAATGAAAAATCCCAAACATTGGGAAATAGAGGAACTACCAATGGTAGTGGCTTTAAAGTGAAAATCACTCACCAAAAGATCTCCTAAGTCCCCCCCCCAAAAAAAGGTTTTGAATACTGAAAGACTGTCGTCCCACGGCCAGTTTATCTGTGGCTTGACTCCATACAAGCCTTTCACTGGATGCCGTGATATGGACTTGTCTGGTTCTTTTACAGGATATGTGTATATTACATATCAGAAGTAAGAATCTAACAGTTTTTAAAAATGACTAAATATAGAGATTACACATGAATTATGCATTTTGTGTTCTCTTTCGATGGTCAAAACTTGGGATAAGCTCATGAAATCAATCTGTATTTAAAATGTTAACAAAAGAAGAAAAAAAAGGCTTGTTGCGTAAAACCACCCTATACAATATGTCATTGTTTGATTGTATGAGAATAATATTGCGCAGATGGATTAGATGCCTCTGGAAAGGTGCTACACCTGTGTGGTTGAGATGATGCCCAAAATTATATCACAGGCATGAACAAATGGTGCAACGAGATATCTTGAAAAGAACAAATGATGCGTCAAATCATCACATAATTTTGTTTTGTCAATTTAAGAATTGGAGAACATCAGTTCACAAGAAAAATCCTTAGCCATACGCCAGAGCTTATAAAAACTACAGTATCTTCTAAAACTTGTTTCTGACCAAGATTCAGCAGAGAAATGCTGAATAAAAGCAGAAGGCTGAGCACTGTAGCTCCATTCAGGCTAGTAAAAAAAAAAAGAGATGCTATTTCTGAAGTAATAGACATTTTTTTATATTGATATCACTCATATCCAACACAAGTACAGAAAGAGATGGGGACGGAGAAGAAAAGGTAACCTCAGAATCTTTTCTTCAACCATACGCAAATAAACCCCACAAAAGAGCAGTTCAAAGAATTTCAATTGATAAAAGGCAATGGGAGATCTATTGTATAATGAGATGAATCTAGTTGGAAACATGACGATAATGATTATTTCTTACAATGATTTATCAATTAGCTACAATATGTGTAAACATTGAAATAGAATGACTTTCCACTAATAAAAATTTAAAAAAATATCATTCATATATTCAAATTCCTGCTCAATAAGAAAGTTTGAAATGTTCTTTCTAACCTAGGACTGAGCAACCTACCATGGACCATACAGATCGTAGCCATTGCTCATGGTCATTCGAATGATTTGATTTACATCCTCCTGGCGATGAGCAGCCACAATCTGAGCCACTTCCCCAATATAAACTGGGGAGCTCAATCTGGTGGACTTGTCAATCTGCATATAGGGGGCATTAGTCTCCAGTAGTAACCTGTCAGCAGGGATTCGCCTCAGAGCATCTTGAAGAGCCGGTGTGAACTTATTGATTGTGCTTGTGTAGCCAAAGTAACACCGTGAGAAGATTCTGAGCCAGGACTCTGCATCTCTCCAATTCAGATGACAACAGTGAAGATGGATCCTCTGATCTCGAGGGACACCACACTGTGACATTATGATCTGCATTTCTTGCGAGACATTGGTACTTGGGGCATGATGGAGATGGATGATAAGGACCTTTGAGTGGAGATTCATCTTCAGGATTTGACACAAGACCTTTCTTTGAGCTGCCCATTGCTCCCTGGGACATGAATGATCCAATCCTGCACTGACCCCGACAACTCGAGGGCTCACCATCATTCTGTGAAGGAAGTTTAATGTGTGCGCTTTTACATTAGGGGCATACTTCGGGTGGATGCCAATAGCAACCCGGAAATTGGGATCCTCGGGAAACTTAATATGGTCAAAGAGAGCAGGGTTTAAATAATTGGTAATTCCACCTGCTACCTCAACCGGTACTTTGGGAGCCCTTGGAGCAATTTCATTAATGGCTACAATCCCTTCCTTTCCGGTCTTCTTTTCAATTTTGTCAAGATCAAAATGGCTATCAAAACCCATTAAGGGGGGAGTGCACTTCACTGGAGGAGCATTTGGCCTCAAATTAGGATTATGACCAAAGCGTGATGGTGGCCCATCCATTGGTGTCTGATGCATCATTCTCTGAGTAGGACCTTGAGGAAAGGGACCAAGAGGCAGCGGATAAGAACCAGGCCCCTGAGGGCGTGGAAATGGACGAGGGCCCAGAGGTAGTGGATACGAATGAGGCCCCTGATCTGTCAATCCTGGACGTATATTCAACACATCTGGAGTAGGAACATGATCGGGCAATGGCACTCTCAATTTGGGTATAGGAACCATATTCCCTTTCCTCTGATTAGGACCTACAGGAAGCACATTTTGTGGCCCACTATTCAGTGAATTTTGAGGTTTCTGTGATGCCGCTCCAGAAGCCCCTTGTGAAGGATTGGGATTTGAATTCCCGTCAGCAGAAAGGTCTTTTTCTCCTCCACCCTCCTTGGGGCCAGTAGGATTCTTTACTTGAAGCTCTTTCTTCTGCAATTTTACAGAACTTTTACTAGCAGAAGTAGACTTGGTTTCTACTTTGGTCTGATTCAGTTGGGACGAGTCTAATGGACCTGTTGCAAGCTGTTGCAATTTCTTCCATGCAATATCGCTCATTGCATTTCTGATCACACAGAGGGCCTTCCAATGAATCAATGCTGCAGGGTGGTTTATTGGGTTTACCTGGATTTGCTTCTCCACTTTAATTCCCATAACCTTCGCCAGGGTCTCCATCTCATCTCGGAGATATTCAGAAAGGTTCAATGCTTTGCGACGGAATTGATCTGCCAACTGGCCAACGACCCATGTCATCAAATGATGAACATTATAAGAACCTGTGACTTCCCTCGACATAAAGCGAAGGCTCCTCGCCTGGTACACATTCCGGCTTTTACCCTGGTTCAGATTCTTTGTTAACTTTCCTTTTGACAAGTGAAAGCAAGATGGCATGTGACTGTAAATATGGTCCCCGAGGAGATATTTAGGACGGGCCTTGCATCCCTTGAAGGGACAGACTCCGCGCTTCGTGATAGCGTGTTTGGTGCCATCTGATGATTCTTCATCTTGTGAACTGTCACCTGAGTCTTCACCATGCACCATCAGCCCAATCGCTGGATTAGAATCCCCATGTGTCTCAGAGGGCTTGGCACCTTTGGAGAACACTCCAGCATCTACGTCTGGCAATACGTTACCAGCTGAAGTGAGAAGGTTTCCATGGAGCAACTCTGGAGACAGGTCTGCCACCCTCAGCAATGTATGCCAGGCATCATCATTCAAAGCATTCCTCATGAGAGAAAGTGCTTGCCAATGAAGTAATGCTGCAGGGTGTTCTAGTGGATTCAGCTCAATCCCACCAGCCACACTCCAACCAGCTTGCTCTGCAAGATGATAGATTTCATTCCTGACAGGGCCAGTCATGAATCCATCAAACTCCTTCTCTGCCATCTGAGCACTCACCCATGCCACCAAATGAAACAGGTTCTGCGATCTTGTAAGTTCCTTTGAAATGAACCGAAGACACTTTACCTGTAGCTCAGCCCTGTTCTCAATCCATTTCTCATTGCTGGGAGTTAACTTGGTTATCAGGCCTACGTTCAGACAGTGAGGCATGTGATTATACACATGGTCCACGATACCCAAAATGGGATAATACCCACAACCAGCAATGGGACACTGTATTCTGTTCGAATGGGATGACCTTGTTTCGCTTGCCACAGTGTGAGGAGATATTGGCCTATCGTCAATGGAAGTGATTTTGGCAGGGTCTGCTATGCCTTGCAATTCTTTCCAAGCAGAATCATTCAGGGCATTCCTGATAATGCCTAAAGTTCTCCAATGAAGCAATGCCACAGGGTGTTCTAATGGTTTCATCCTGATATCTCCTGTCAACTTCCAATCCATCGCCTGAGAGAGATGCTTCATCTCTTCCCGAACAAAGTCAGGTAAATCGTAGTCATATCCTCGACCATTTTCCTCCAAAAATGACATATCATCGCGTACCAGTGCTACTAAATGATAAATGTTCTCAGAGCCTGTTAAGACCTTTGCGAAATAGCGAAGGCACATGGCCTGAAGTTTAGCCCGGTTTCTGATCCAACCATTGTGTTTGGCATTTAACTTTCTCAGAAGCACTAAGTTGAGGCATTCTGGCATGTGGTTATACATATGATCCATTAAGTTTGTACTGCAACGCAACTCACATCCACGAATGGAGCATTCTTGTCTTTTCTTAGATGCTTGTTGTGCCTGTTCCCTTTCTTCAACTTCCCAGTCCTCGACAGCATGGACTTTTGGCAAATCAGTGGCAACTGAATTTGTTGACATTCCCAAAGCTGAGTCAGCAACCACATCAGTAGAAGTGCCTTCCATCGACTCAGAGACCATTGGATTATCCAAGGATGCGCTTTCTTGCAACCCGACATCTGATTCTCCAGGAAGATTCTTTGACTGCGTACCTGGTGGTTTGACAACCCTTGAAGCCCGCGTCTCCCAGTACTCGTCATTCAGCATGTATGAGGCTGGAAGACGATTCTCCCGTGCAGCTTCCTCGCTCCACCACATAGACGGAGGATCATAAAACAGCATCTTAGGAAAATATCCCCGAGGACGAACATTCGCCTTAAAATCTGGGTGGCCATATCGCGACAGGATCTCTTCATAGGGACGGAAGTCAACAAGGAACTCCTGAAGACACTCAATCCAGAGCATCTCCTTGGACCTAACTGCCAGGTTGTACTGGCCATCTGCCAATTCAAGAATCTTCTCCCATGGAAGAATATTGCTTGCCCGTACAATCAAGCCTGGGTATAGTAGCTTACTCTGTCCTGTTGCACCCTCCACAAATAGGGTCAAAGCGGTGACCTCCTCCTCCATATCAGTACTTTTGCTATCTGTAATGGGAGATACAAAGGAAGAGAAAGAGAGAGAGGAGAAAGAATTAGTTTGGGCATGGATTCTCTAGAATGTTTAAAGTAGAACAAACTTGATATTAAATACCCTAAAATTTGGTATTATTGTGGACTTTGGGGACTAATTGAGCATTCTATACCATTTTTTTGCACTTTAGAGAGAAATTTGAATGCAATAAACCATTAATTAGTCATTTAATAACCACCCCCTGGATGAGATGCGCAGAACATTTGTGAACTTACGCTACTGCGCAACTACGTCGATTAGCGTTGTGAATTGACTGCAGAATACATAAACGGGCGTTCGATGTAGTTTCTGAATCAAATCAGGGATGAATTAATAATATTCTATCTGCATTAATGTCTATCCTTTTTCATTCATTCTGTCCTCATTTTTGTCTATCCTGCCATCATTCTTTATTTTTCGTTTATTCTTTCCGCATTTTCTGTCTATCCTTTTGTTATCCTTTGTTTTTCTAATATTCTATTCTCATTTTCTGTCTTAATGTTATCCTTTGTTTTTCATTTATTCTATCCGCATTAATGTCTATCCTTTTGTTATCCTTTCATTTATTCTATCCTCATTTTCTGTCTATCCTACCATCATTCTTTGTTTATCGCTTATTCTATCTTTATTTTCTGTCTATCCTTATGTTATTCTTTGTTTTTCACTTATTCTATCATCATTTTCTGTTTATTTGTATGTTGTTCTTTGTTTATTGCTTATTCTATCCTCATTTTTTGCCTATCCTGCTATTATTCTTTGTTTTTCATTTGTTCTATCCTCGTTTTCTGTCTCTGTCTTGAAATAGTCTAAATATCTCAGTTTCAAAAACATGGATTTTAGTGTACAAGCGTACATACAACAACTGTTCGAATCGATGGAAGCTATTCCATGACGTCACAACAAAATAAGTGCACTCGCTCACGGAAATGACCCCAATGAACTACGTGGGGGGTAAATCAGAAAATTGTATTTTTCTGATTTTAATGATAGTTTTATGAACGGAAATGAACCCCAAAGTGTTATATATACCACCAGGACCATACTCATATATAATTAGCCTTTATTAACGATCCCAAGTGTATTCCACTTTAAAGACTTGACACACAATTTAACATGTCACAAGCACTACACAAGACTGATTGAGAAAAAAAAATCACCATTTGATTGACTAAAAATTATCTTTTAAGTTCCATAGTTCTAACATTTCAAAACATAGAATTGAAAGTATTGAGTGGTTCTCATGATGAAAAGATTTGAGAATGTTGGAAAAAACTCAAGGACTATCTGGAAATAGATTCATACCGTTTTACGAGCACCCTGCCATCACCTAAGAAATCATAATTTTATGAAATGTTTCGCTTAAAAATGAATCGATCAACTCCTATAGTCCATATTATTCACTGGACATCAACACATGCTGTGAAATATGATAAAACTCATATTTATACATTCATGTTTTTTATAAAATTGGTTTTGGCAAAAATTCAAATTCGACCATATTAGCACATACTAATTTCATGGAGCTAATGTTAATCCAGGGTTTCCCATGTTCATAATCTCATGGGGCTAGACATGGAGTTTGGTCCAAGCGCCAAGAAACTTGAATTAATGCATGAAATCTCAGGTATATTCTTCTCATTTTTAGATACTTCCTTAAATCACAAAAGGAGGCTTACCTAAATTCACTTCAACCCATCCTTAAAAGACTTGATTACTTTTAGTATTATTCTGGCTTTATGTACATCTTGGGGAAAAATGTTCCTGGGGAAGAAATAGTGCGTGGCACTATGAGCCTAGCCCCGCACTCACGGTCTCGCTCAATGCACGGTCTCTTCGCTTCGGATCGGAATTCTCATCAAGCTTGATAGTGAAGTGACCAAAATACTCCTATAAATTAACCTCTTGCCTCGAGCCGGGTGTTTACAACGTAAGTCATTGGTCTTCATTGTCATTTAAATTGTACTGTCATCAACTTCATGTGTATCTGTCTGCTATCGAAGAGGAGATGAGGATAAAATCTTGCTTTCTTAGTAAAGGCAAGTCTGATATTTAATCTTTTGTGTGGGAAAGGGAGGGCTGGAACCTCACGCAAGTTCCAAGCCATATAAAATTGGGATATGGGGATTTCAAAAGTACGATTTGGGGGGAACTTAAGATAAGTTTTTCTGGTGCTACACGGGCCGTATAGCATCAACTCCATAGCTCTCTGGAGTAGTGACAAGGTATGACAATGTCAAAAGATTTAAAAAAAAACTATTCCAGAGAGCTATCCGTAGCTATGACGCCTGGAGAATCAAATCATCAAATGAGACAAGTTTTATGGCTGCTGTAAGATGTGTGTGAAAAAAGCAATGCCAAGATTTCTTGGTCATAGACATTCTTCTTTGTGATTAGCTGACTGGAGCTGTTAAGAATGTGTAGTAATTTACTATAAATAATGACTGATGAATGAACTTATGAAGTCCCCGTCTGCTGACTAAATGAATGAGGGTGGACTATTTCGCGAGATGTGGCCATATCGTGCTATCTGTAACGTCACCACCATCCTTTCGAGTGGCTAGCCTGTCTGTGCGTAGATTTCGTGTACAAGTCAATGAGAGAGGCTATCTATCGCCAGCAATGACGAAACAGGCAGCAGTGAGTAGGCAGTGACAGATAACTTAAACTTAAAGTTTAAACTAAACTCTAACATGTCTAAAGTCAAATTGAAACTGTATAAAGATGATAATAAAGTCTAAAAGATTAATGCATGCCAATAATGATACACACCTCTCACTGAGTGAGGCTCTAGATTTAAATTCTCTCTCACTCTCTCTCCAACCTTCTCATTAAGTAACAACTAACATACTGATCAACGTAATGATTGCGATCGCTGCTCAAGAATAAAAAGGCCCAGGCAAACCCCCAGCCAGGCCAGGCCAAGTGCAACAACATGCAGACACACAGCACTGGCAGGCTGGCACTAGCAGCGCAGTAGCCGATGGCAGTGGCCTCAGCACTCGCACTGACATGGCAAGAAAATGGGCAGAGGAAAGTGATGGTGCAGAATCATTTAAAGGAATTAAAAGTACATGAAAATATTAAAAAAATAATGAAGAATCATTAAATAAATATAAAATGATCATACCTAGTCGCTATCTGTGAAGATAAACGAGTTTAGAGAAAAAATCTCCGTGAAAAGGGTCGACCCCTCAAAAGTCAGCGTTTGCAAACACTGATGCAAATTGAAAAGGAAAAAATAATCTGAGATCAGCTAGCTCAGTCGCTATTGTAGGTTTGTGACCCCAGCCCCTCCCCCCCCCCCCCCCCCAAAAATAAGGACATTTATCATCTTGTTAGATAGGAAGGAGGTAAATATCCAGAGAAAAGGAAGAAATCAAAAGTATAGAAAATGCAGGATGGACGCGAAGGGAATAGTCTCTGTCATAACAAAAATGGACAAAAATGGATCCAGCCTGAATGGAAAGTTGGGCAAGGAACCTTCCTCCGCAGGGTACTGCAATTCCCTCCATTTATCCTGAACAGACCGTTATGATTAAATTATGATCTTTCTTGCTTTTTAGTCAATTGGTGACAATATTGAATCCCCATTGAAAGTGAAGATCTTTTCTTTTTCTTTCCTCCTTTTTTCTTGTCAAGCAATTACATGTAGTGTATAAAGGCTATTGAACAATCCCAACTGGACATTGGGTGACTTCAAGTACGGTGTTGAATGCTGGTGTTGGTGTTGCTGCAAAACCAACACCAGCCTCAACACCAAACTTGAAGTCTGTCGGTGTTTGGGGTAGACCTCACAAGATTCTGACGTATGTCAGGTTGTTTCACTTTTGTAAACTGACCAACGGTGTTGGAGCTCGGTTTACGGACCGTTTTGCTCTCTCAACACCAACACCAACACCAACACCGAATACCGTACTTGAAGTCAGCACCCATTCGCCTTGGCAGATATTTTTGTAACATACAGTGTAGATTATCTACAATTTGCAAAGGCATGACTGTATACATTGAAAATGCATGTCGAAAAATATTTGCTCGCATATTGGGAAAGAAATTGTAGACTTATAGATAACCTCCACTGTACCATACCCATCCATTTATTCAGATTCTGCAAAATAAGGAAATTTTAGTTGTTGAAAGTTTCAAGGGAACGGTGTTTGAGATGGAAAAAAATATAACAGAATAAAATGAACATTTATACAAAAAGAGTAAATTTTGATCAGGGTTCTGTTTTCAGAAAGCATGTGGTTTTGGGCTAGCTAAGCATCCACCTTCAAAATTCCGAAGCTGTAGAAACTGATTACCAATTTTAAATTGCTTGTAATGTATCTTGAAACATCCAGGACTAACATTAACACTATCAGGTGATTTCTGTTTTAGCCTAAGGTTTAGTACTATGAAATTAGCACCAGTTGAATCAGTTAGATTTTATTTCCATTCTCAACAATGTTAGCCATTGGCTTCAATACAATATAAATGCTTTTTACCTCCCTGCCACATCTTCGAGCTGAAATAGACTACAGTGGAAACTCGCTATAAAGAGATCTGATATAACAAAATATTTGCTATAAAGAGTTAAATAATCTGCTCCCAGCTCGTTGTAACTTATTGTTTTTCAACCCTGCTATAACAAGATTCCTGCTATAACAAGGCATTTTTATGGTCCCAAGCACCTCGTTATATCGAGTTTCCACTGTATACCATTATTATACATGTATAGCATTCTGAAACCCATAAAATCTTTTATGATTAGGTTCTAACATTTTTTTTTAACAAGACATGGATTGATGCAGTAATTTGGAACTGCTGTCGTTCAATCTGTGTGCGAGAAAAAGGAATGTAAAATTGCCCATATGGGGCATTCCATTTCTGAAATTTCATCTACTTAATACAAAATCCCCAGTCATCCAAATACTTTATATGACTTTTCTAGATCAATGTACTTCAAACTGAAATAGAAGGAAAGATCCTGAGGAACAGCAACTTGTTTCAGAAAGGGTATATTATGTATTATCTAACGACAATGCGACAATGCACAAGTACAAAAGAGACATTTAATCAAGCAGTTAAGAGCAAAGGTTTATTCAATTACTTTCTCCCTCCAGGCAACACAGGAAGCAACACATGTAAACAGTGTAATATCTATCAGCCCAACAAAGCACATTTTAAAATCTTTACTTGCTAACTACTCTGTCATCTTACATCCTCCTCCAAGATGATTTGGAACATATCAAGGAATAGTTTTCCTGTTATTGCATTGTAATTTGCTATGAATTTTACCATACTGCAATTGCTACACAAAAGATTTTTTGTTTAGATACTTTTTCACATAGAACCATACTGTAAAGTGTTGAAAATGTTTTCCCAAAGTCTAAAACTGCTAATCAAATGTGAAAAAGTAAAATTATTCCATGTATACCGGTAATTGTTTTGTGCCAGACTGTTCACATTCGTTATCCTGTAACATTAGGTTTCATTGATAAAGGGGGCACAATGTGTGGTTAAGATCTTCAGTGATCACTTCACACTGATATCATGCTGGAGGCTCATCAAACTTTACATTTCAAATAAAAATGTTCAAACCTCTGATCATGCTCAAAACAATTTCTCATTCTTTTAAGAAAAAAAAAACAGTCATCAAATGGCTGGGAGCAGAATTGAAAAGGAATTAGACAAAGCAAACAACTTCCATTCAATCATTTACAATAGCCCTATGAACACTCAATAAACTTCCTTCCCTCTTATTCTGCAGAGAAATGTGGAACAGGTGTCAAACCTTTTCCCTGAAGCTACAAGGAAATTACTTTTTTTGTATAGATCTATTATGCATGCTTGTTTGGAAGTTGTTTAATTTGTCAAATTGTTTAATTTGTTCTGCTTACAGTGCATGTGTCTACACCATATAGTACAGTAATTAAAATACTCACAAGTTTCACAATACTCTTCCAGCATGTTAAAAGGAAAACAAAGAACTTGTAAACAAGAAAGCTTAATGAAACTCTTAATATCTCACGTTTAAGATTTACAAAAATGTCAATAAAATACCTCTCTAAATATATTTGCTGAAATGTTACAATGGCATCAGATTTGTTGAAACTCTTGGGTTACCACTGTATTCTATTGGATACAGAATATCTCCAATGACTACAGTCTAAATAATATTCATTTACAAAATCTCACCAGTACGGGAGACAGCCTTTTTGCCTAAATAAAAAGCCATTCAATTTTGATCAATGAATGCATGCTGGGTAAAGTTCAAAGACAATTCCATCACTATCATGATTGCCAGAGAATCTTGCAACCCTTTTACAACATCAATATATGCTTGGGGTACTCTCATACCCACTCCTGAAGCCCATCTGTTGGAATTCAAAGGTCAATCAATCATATCCTGTCAAAATCTCCACTAAAGGCCATGTCTTTTGACATGTGTTTGGGGATCTCCAAAAGTGTGTTGTTTGATTTCAATGATCTGTAAGTAATTCAAAAGTCAATTCATCCAGGAAATAATTTTCCTGGTATCGCATCGCAATTTGTTATGCATTTTAGCAGGATTACTATACAAAATATATTTTGTGTAGCAACTTTTTCACATAGAAGTGTACAGTAAAGAATTGCAAAAGTTTCCACAATATCTTAGGGGGTGATGTTCAAAAGTTGCAATTGTTCGCAAATCAATCGCGAATCAGTTACAAATTGTAACGCACATTTTCATTTGTGCATGACACGCTCTTCTAGCAAGTTGGGCATAAAACAATTATTTTGATTAGCACGTTCCGATTAACTGCAACTTGCATTCAATTGTAACTTTTGAACAACATCCCCTTAAACTGCTAATCAAATTATTCCCTTCCTATCATTTTCTGTCTGTAATCATATTCCATGCAAGGAAAATGAGAAGTAAATGGTAAATGGTAAAGCAATCAAGGATCTCTGACCCCCCAGACTTTTTCCGAATCTGAGTTCAATCCATCATTTCTTGTCCGTAATCATCATCCCTATTGGAGAAATCTGAACTAAAGGCCATGTCCTTCAGCATGTGTTTGGGGATCTCTGACCCTCTGACCTTGATCACATAGCACGCATCCTCCATCTTCTTCAAACTCTGCCGCATCACAGAGGACTTCCGCAGCATCTCCCTTCCTGCTATGTTGCCAAGCTGCTGGAAGCCCCTGTTGACATTCCGCATAAAGGCTACAAGTTCAAATGGTCTCTCCAGGTCTCCGCTGCCGATAATGTTGATGCACATGCGCATTAGTTCTCCTGTGAAATCAGCCAGTCCGAGCATGTATTCAAGAGGTGGGAGTTTCAACGATAATGTTTTACTGTCCTTGGTGCAGTCAGAGTCTACCGAGTCCGAAGTTATCTGCTGATCTGGTTTATCTTTGGAATCACATTCTTTTGACTGGGTCGTCTTGTCCTTGGCTAGTGCAGTCTCCTGTATAATAAATAAATAATATGATACTTAACTTTTACAGTGTGGTCTTACGTGACATTTTGGTAAACACTTGCTAACCTACATCTGTATATTCTGTCAATCACACTTTAGAAGAGGACATAGCAATTTTGGATGTCAGTAGTTGCTCCAATCCAACAAACCCATGGTAGATCAAGTTGTCTTCTGTGAGACTCTTTATCGTAGTAAAGAAATATATAAACAATTCATTTAGATTGACTGTAATGTGTTTGTGTATCACAATAAGAATTTGCATTCAACAGAATCATTTTTTTCTCATGAGACAAGTGTCATGCAGTATATGATAGTGTGATATCCCAACTTGTTCACTGCCAACTATTCATATTGATAGCCCTTATCAAACAAGGGGTGGGTTCGAAATTCAAACCTCTCAGAATTGCCTGAAAAGGTAGACAAAAGCAATCAAATCGTGATTGTAACTCTGCCCTACTCTGACAAAAGGAAGCAACTCTGAATTTTATCAAAATTGACTTTTTCCTTGATTTGAATTATTTAAGGTATCCTCTATAATATAGTGAAAGAATTTATGTAAAATAATCCCTAGTTACCAAGATATAGACATATCAAAAGGAAGCAATTCCACATATTTCATTGGAAATGGAAAACACGTTTTCTTGATTTACTACAAAACATGTTTCCCAGAGTTGCTTCCTTTTGTCACTACAGAGCTATGCTTTCACACTCACTTTTTCATCAGTCTTCTTGAGTTCTTCTTTCTCTGTGAATGTGAGCCTTGGTATGATCTCTTCTAACGTGACAAGTCTCTCTTCTTTGATGAAGAGATAGAAGGACACTGCTTCAATGTACTCCTGTAGACCTGGAGAGAATGACCTGATGAACTGATGCACATCTTCACCCTGTTTGTAATCAAGGAAAAGGGTCACAATGTAACTACATAGTAAAAACAGCAATACAGTTCAAGTCGAGATTCTGGAGGTCAGACTAAGACAAAGTAATGTTGTGGAAAACAGCATGCTAAACAAGTAATTTACCTCTCAAAAGTCGAATGAAATTTCAAGAGCCAAACATATTGGCATATTAACCTCTATTTTATTTCTAACTTACATTGGACAAAATACCCAACAGATTAAGAAGCGCTGTTTCTCCAAAATTGCATATATCTTGGATATAAACTCCTCAAAAAAAGTTTGGAAATCTAAGTTTACATACCCATAACTTAAATATGAGAAATCTATATCCGTATCGAGTCATATCACTGAAAAGATTGTTTTTTTATCTAAATAATGACACCTCATTTGTTTCCAGAGGTTATTTCACAGCTGAGTAATTCCCTTTGAAGTATGAAAAAGTATGGGCGCAAAAGCTGCAAATCAGTAATTGATCTATTGTAGTCACGTTGTTAAACTATGGATTCAATTGGATATAAGCCTATGAATGGATTGATCGATGAATAAAATAACGAATAATCAGTGCTAATCAACTTCTAAAGATGTTTATGACAATGACTGGTAACAATCTAAAAATGTCACCTGAAAAAAGCTAATTCATTCATTATTTCACTCTTTAATTAATCGTTTCTTCCTGCTCTTGCATCAATTGTATCCATTCAAAACCACATTTTAATGGTGACACTACAGTAAGTCAATTACAAATTTTGCAGTTTTTACTCTCATACCTTTGTTACTTTTAGAGGGAATTGCTTAGCCATGAAATAACATCTGTAAATAAATGAGATGTCATTCTTTAGGTAATAAATCACTCTTTTCAGTGATATTGCCCGATATGGAAATAAATTTCCCATATTTTTGCTATGTGTCCGTAAACTTAGATTTCCAAACTTTTTTTGAGGAGTTTATATAAAGGGGACCCAACCAGGGCAGTGTTTCACCAAGTCATTCATAACTTTAAGAAAGATTGAAGTACTTTATTGAGTGTTATACTCATAAAATCGTTAATCATCAAGCACAAGAACTGACAGATGTTGCTATAAAATTGTTCTCAATGTCTCTTTGGTGAAACACCCTGCTAACTAACTGCTTCAAGAGAATGGAAAATACTTATAAAAACAAACTGTTATAATTTGAGTGAACACACACAATGCATTCAAAGGGCATGGATTTTTGACAGTTTTAATGAAAATGTTAGGAGATCATTTAGCTTAATTTGTCAGAATCAGCAATGTTATAGCAGAAAATTCTCCACTCATTTTATGCATTTTCCCCAAAATACACTCATAAATTCTTAAAAATAAAGAGAATGTGAAATTGTGTGTAAAAAAATGTCTGGACTATTGGCTGACTACGGCTGTAAAGGTTGCCTAAATTTCATAACTCTTGAATGGATTGTCACCAATCTGGCCCCAACTTGTCAGAGATATGTACATAACCAATCCCAGTTATAGTTTATCATACTGAAATCTCGATTGAGTAACTCTTGTATTATTTTCCCAATGCCACACTTTGAACATTTCAATTTCCCAGTTTTTCTTACTAGTGAATGATACATTGTCAACAAAATAAGCAATTCCGCATTTCCGTATGTCATCACTGAATTTAATCAAATTCATGTTTCATATTTGTCCTCTTTTTGTTTGAACAGCTAAAGTGGTTTTGAAAATGCAGTCTTTAACATATTTAAATAATGTGCCACTTCAAACAAACTAAATAGAAAGTAAAGCATACCTTGATCTCAGAAGCAATCTTTGAAATAAGAGTATCTTGTAGTGATTTCAGCCTAGTCTGTGCCTCTTCTAGAACCTTCTCATTGTCTCTAGATCTTGGAGAAAAAAGATAAAGACCTTTTATCAATGATCATAATTTTCAATTCACTACATCAAATAAATAATTGTTATATTTCTAGTGTGGTGTTTTTCCCATATGGCACATGTATGACTTTGATATTTTGATGTATTCTGGGAGCCCAATATATTCCTTGTGTTCATGTTCATTTATCTCTGATCGTTCAACTCTATCACTATTTAACTTCTTTCAGCATGGGATTCACCCTTCTCAAACTCAGATCCTCTTCATTTACTTGTCTATCTCAAATCACTTATCTATCTATCTCCAATCACTTACCCATCTATACGATGTAATATGAAGATGATCCTCTTGCTCTCAATAGTGATATCTCTACTGATCTTCACAAGCCTCTCGTACTTGTCATGCTTCAAATCAAGCTCGGACTGGTACTCCCTAAAAACAAATTGTGATAGCATTCTCAAATCATTGACGCAGGATTCAGTTTTACCAAGGAGCTACATTTAATTTTGAATATGTATGGCTATTCATCAAAGATCAATTCTGATTTCTGTATAGTGCTGTCCCTCTGTAGGTTAAACTTGTACCGACAAACTAAAAGTAAAGTTAAGCTCTATCAAACAGCTGGTTTCATTACAATAAAATTTAATATTTTGGTATATTTTCTGTTGCCAATTTGGGCATATTCACTAAATTACTGACATGCATAAGTACAAGTTATGGGTTGCTTTTCTCACAATTTGAAAGATCATTGTACATGCAAGTCGATCGTCATACAGTGGATTGGAAATTTTAGTGAATTAATGATTGCAAAATTATCAAAAATAGAACCCCAGCTTATAGAGTACTTATAATACAAGTACAGCATTCCATAAAGATTTGGGGACTGAATTTCAATTAATGTGTTTACTTCATCTATTTTGTTTATTATTTGTTTTTGGTGTGCGTTATCTTGTAATTTTTTCTTCAGTAGCTGTTGAAATCTTAAGATATTTTTAATAACTCTTAACAGAAATATATTAGTAATAACTAGACTATTAAATCAACAATAAAAAAAACCTATTAAAATGGTATTAAAAACCCACTTGAAAGCCAAGATGGTAGGTGTAAGTTCCACATCCTCCTCCTCCTTATTCTGTTCATCTTTCCTCTGTTTTTGATGATGATGACGGTCGCCTCTCCTGTTGCGTTTGTATGGGCCTGGAAAATGATAAGAAAATAACATTTTATCATTGAAATGCATGAAGATACTTTTGTGAATAGCTCTAGGTGATGGTACATTTCTTTAAGTCTCACACTGTATATGTTACAGGAAAAGATGTTGCAGAAATTGCAAGAAAATTTTAATCAAATCAATTAAATACAAATATAGAAAAAATCAACTTCGTGTTAGCAATGATAAAGCAAGGGTTATGCTTATGAAATTGAAATCATATAAGTGAACTTAATATTTCTGTACAAGGAAAGAAACCAGAACAGGTAAACGTTATCAGATACCTTGGTCTGAAAAAATTATTATGACCATTTGAAATGGAATAGTCATTTTAATAATCTATGTAAATCTGTGGCTTTTAAGGTACAGTTTCTTGCCTAACTGAATCTTAGGAAATACAGTGTACATTAATTCCTAGCTATTTTTTAATTTATTATCTGTGATTCAACCACGTTTGGACTATGCATGCTGAATAAATAACAACATATTTCTGAACAACAGTAAATAATGATGCTCAACATTACAAATACATACGCGTCAAATAAACTTATAACTGAGTAAATAACAATGTATGCCTAAAACAAAGTAAACAATGATGCTCAATTGACAATACATGTATTACAAATATGACCATGAAAATGCTATCGAAGATAATCTTATGACACGTGGTAATACGTGAGCTAGCCACAGATATAAGAACAAAGGAGTTTGGGGAGCGAGTGCAGGAATAATGAATAGGACATTATTACTAGAGGCAAAGCACCTCATGCCAGTACCCGCAAAATGAAATAGTATGGGGCGTTGGACGCTCAGACACTGAAATCCAGCGGAATGGGTTAACAAAACTATGAAAATAAACCCAATGGTGGATTGGTCTATACTTGAAGTGATGATGACAATGATGATGCAGGATTGAAATTTAAAGGAAGTGAGAGCGATGCGCTCTTAAAGCTCTCCTTAAAATACTTTTTTTTCGGGGGGGGGGGGGGTTATGTATAGAGCCTCTTGTAACCCTGATCTTACTGTGAACTAGACCACTTTCGTAATGTATTCAGATTTTTTCATGTTTGCCCTCAGACGAACTATGAGTTCAGCTGTCAAAATGTATTGGGAGTAGTCAGTACAAAAGTCAGAATGCTACTTGCATACATTAACGTTGCTAGGTTGGACGAACATTGTAGCTTGACCAACATAGCAACAACCAACGTATGCTACATACATTCCTTCTATTGAAATAAGATTCTTCTATATCAACTGAACAAATAGTTTGTCATAGAACGTTTGAAAATGAAGCATGCATAAAATTTGAATACATTACGAAAGTGGTCTACAATGTATTAGTTAGCCATCAGATTTCCAGAGAATGGAAACACCATACACATCCCTATTCATTGATCTGCTCTTTGCAGCTCATTTTCTTACTAAATATCAGCCATGCCTCTCTCCATCTCCACCCATTCACCTATACATCTCATTGTATTAATATCATGATTGTACGATTTCTCTATGCCTCTTGCCTGGCCAGCAATATATTCCATTGTTTAGATCTCATTATTATTCATGATCACCCTTTTCCATCCCTTCGATCTCCTTTATATTGTAATTGCTTTATTTTCATATTTTTTGCTGGACGGTCAGGACATTTTTGAATACCCATTTCATGTGCAATCCTGGCTGGGCCTGCCTTTGAATCCCGTCACCTTTTCGTAGTAGAGGGCGGACAATTCTCTTATAAAATATTCATAAATTAGCTCGCCCGTTACGACTCATGCCTAAGAAAAACTTAGTATAACTGATCTATGAACGGCACATTTGTCAACAGGAACTGTAATATTGTCAAATTTTCCCCAAACAGAGTCGCTCGGGATTACTGGTTTATTTGGTATTTATTGCACAAGCTTGAACACAACATTCTGCTGACTGGCAGACATGTCAGCTGGACAACCTTCGCAGTGGATAGCGGCAATATCTTACAACATTACAGGAACAACATGAAGTTAACATGAAGTTGATGAACAACAACACACATTT
>BQKZ01006758.1:14624-30362 GCA_036244855.1 Temnopleurus reevesii | reverse complement strand
AAAAAAATATTGTTTTAACTCTTTCTTTACCTTTTTGCTCCCCCTTTCCAACTGTGATCTTCCTAGCCCCAGCACTATGTATTTCCCGTTCCTTCCTGGGAGCTGGTCCTAGTCCCTCTTGTTGCTGAATACCCTGAAGAGAGGCCTGTCACTCCAGAATCTTTCTATCGCTACAAACACCACCCCCTCCCCTACTTATCTTTTATCTCTCTCTCCCTTTCTTTACCTTTTCGCTCTTCCTAGCCCCAGCATTGTGGATCTCCCTTTCTTTCCTAGGAGCTGGTCCTAGTCCCTCTTGCTGCTGGACATCCCGAAGAGAGGCTTGCAAATCCAGAGTCTCTCTATCCCTAACCCCCCCCCCCCTCATCCTTGATTTTTGTTTATTCTCTCTCTCTCTCTCTTTCGATTCTATACCTTTTCGCTCATCCTTTCTAACTGTAATCTTCCCAGCCCCTGCACTATAAATATCCCTCTCTTTCCTTGGAGCTGGTCCAAGACCCTCTTGCTGCTGAACACCCTGTAGAGAGGCCTGTAGATATAAAGTCTCTCTATCCCTAACCCGCCCCCACCCCAACAATCCAGAAAAAAATATAATTTTAACTCTATCTTTACCTTTTTGCTCCCCCTTTCCAACTGTGATCTTCCTAGCCCCAGCACTATGTATTTCCCGTTCCTTCCTGGGCGCTGGTCCTAGTCCCTCTTGTTGCTGAACACCCTGAAGAGAAGCTTGTAGATCCAGAGTCTCATGAGCCAGGGCTGAGGCCAACTGGTGCTGCAACGAGGTCTTGATCATGGGGATGAGGTTGCTGAGCCAGTTCTCAACAGTACCATCACATGAAACAACCTGTAGAGCAGTAGAGAATACAGGATGTTTTAGCATTGAACAAATCTATGCAACAATGGTATAGCCATTATCACACAAGATATAGATAACATTATAATTTGGTGCCGGAGCAGGGTCTTGATCATAGAGATGAGGTTGCCAAGCCAGTTCTCAACGTACCATCACATGAGACAACCTGCAGAACGGGAAAAAATGGAGAGTGCATTGATTGTCAAAAAATATCCACAAAACAAGAATAGAAAAACAAATGGATTGACTCATCTGAACATAAACCATAAATTAAATGGATAGAATTTCATGACTCAATCCAAGGTTGATCACATGACTCAATCCAAGATTGATCAACAATGGCTAATTGAAACCAATGTTTCATGCAAATCTCCTAAAATATGTTGATCAAAATGCTTGTTTCAATTTGCAACTGATATGCAATCAAACTTTGAACACAAGCTGACACTATCACACGTAAAATTCATATTGATGATGTGATTGTGGGACTTTCTCAAATCTATATTATCATCATACTGGGAGTCTACTTTCAATATGTCTTACCAAAAAAAATAGGAAAACTGAAGAGCCACATTACCTGTTTGAGAGGTAGTTTCTCTCCCAGCATGCTGACAAGACCAGTGACCTGGAAGTTACATTCCGCGGCCTCTGAAGGGTTGTTCTCAAACTCAAGCCGCCCAAGGTTCTCGAAGAGCTTTGGGAGGTAGAGGTTGACCTGAGAGAGGTCGTAGCCATTGCAGACAATGTGGAGGACATCTTCCATTGAGAGGAAGTAGAATCTTGGGAAGCGTTGCCTGCGTCGTTCGAGATGCTGTAGAAGGGATCGTCTGCAGATTTCTAGGTTGCTGTTCATCTTCTCAAGGAGTCCAAGAATAGCTGCGGAGGAAAAAAACATAAACATCAGGATAAATTCTCCCATTTCCAGCATTTCAAATGATGACGTGCTCAATTCAAGATCCTTTTACCCCCAAAAATCATTTGTAGCAATGTGAAGTACATTTTCCATTGAGAGGAAGTAGAATTCAAACATTCAACAAACAATTTTTTTGCTTTCCCCAGGAGAAGAGTCAAGAACCAAACTAGTACTGCCCAAATTTGTATCATATAATCATCCTTACACAGAAGTTTGTTTGAAAAATCTGTAATGTTTTAACACGGAAATGTATCAGGGGACTCCCGGGGTCGCAAGTATGCACAGAAATTGAATGCCTTGACATTTCCTTCACTTGAAGCAATTTCATCAAATTTCTAAATGTCCTTGACAAACAGTGAATTCGAATGAAAGCTCCACATCAAACTTAAAGGCCATCGCACACTACACAGCTTTCAGTCGTGCGACCTGAAAAACGTCTAGTATGTGGTGTCCTTTTCACAACTTGACAGATCACAAACTTACCTTTCCTTTGGCAGCACTGAAGCACATTGGGATTCTTCTCTGAGGCTCTCATGAGTAGTCTGAAGTCTCTGTTGGCTGAAGTAAACAGACTGGCTTCATGGGACAGAGATGCTCTGACATCAGCTCCACTGAATACCTGGGAAAAGAGCAAAGAATTATAGATGGTAACGTACAAAATACTGTTGCCTCTTTGGCTTTAGTCTAGGTAACTTTTTCTAAGCTCTGTAAATCAATAAATCGTGATAAACTACAACAAAACAATTCCCACCTTATACACTTCCTCATCTCTTCCAGTTTGACCCACTTCTCTTAAACTTCTAACCAGAAGAAGAACAGTAAGAACAGCCTCAATGGTGTGTAGCCACTTTTGCCACTTGAAGATATGATCCAAACATTTTTACAAAAACCCACTACGGACCCACTACGGACTGACTTCTGTAAATCCCATAGGATTTGTATAAAGAGAGTGATCAATTTTGACCCTCTCTCACCTCTTCAAGTTCGACCCAATTCTACTGAACCTCTAACTGCACAGTAAGGACTGCCTAAATGGTCTGAAGTCTCTTTTGCCTCTAGGTGACTTTCTCTAGGCTCTCACACAATCTCAAGATTAACACTAAAAACTATGATAAAAACTACAATTAATTCTGATCCACTCTCACCTCTACAAGGTTGACCCACTTCTCCTGGACCTCCAACCACATAGTCATAACAGCCTTAACAGTTTGTAGCCATTTTTGCCACTTCGAGAGCTCATCCAGACATCAATAAATACCCATTAACAACTGACTTCTGTAAATCCCATAGAATTGATATTAAGGTAACACTCTCTCACCTCTTCTAGTTCAACCCACTTCTCCTGGACTTCCAGCCACACAGTCAGAACAGCTTCAATAGTCTGTAGCCTCTTTTGCCACTTGGTGACTTCATCCAGGAAAGACCCAGCTGCACTGCTGCTCTGCATCCCTTGGAGGGCCACCTGGTGAGACTCTAGTTCTGTGAAGATTGGGTCGGTGTCTTTCAGCAGGAAGAGCTGCCCAGAGTCCTATAGTGTGGAAATACAAAGTCCATTGGGAATCATTAATTTCATAGGCATGCCCCAAGGCACAGTTCTGTCTCCCTTACTCTTCAATAGCTACATAAGCAATCAACCTCATACAGTTTCACGGCAGTATGGAAATGCAGATGATCGAATATTGTTATGCACAGACAGAGACTGGAGCAAAGTGCTTACTGCTCATATGGAGCTACTTGGTGACTACCTAAAAGTGTCGAGACTCAAGCTGAGTGTTTTGGCGGTTTCCTATAAATTTCTTCTTTTCCATCTTCAAATCTTCCAATGAAAGAACAAATGAGAATTGAGAACATCAAACAATAACACCAAATTTTGAAAAAGTGATTACCCAAAAAAAAATCAAAAATATTTACCTCATCAAGTTCGACCTTCCATTGAAATTAAAGGACTATAACAACGGAGAAAGCAAATGTTTTGTCAGAAATTTATATTCTGACTATGCTATTTATTGGAATGACCCTAAGTTTGTTCATGGATCTGCATGATGAATTGTGGGAAAGTAAACGAGGCAAGAACTGCATCTTAAAAGTATGTCTTACATCTCCGAGGTTGAGAAGTGAAGCAGGCAGAGAAGAAACACTGGCCCTCTTCTGACGGCCAGCCCCAAGGGTTAGAGCTGACATCCTACTGATGGTTCGACGTCTAGATCTTGTTTCTGTGATGGCTGTACCAAGGTCACTCTGGCTCTGGGACATCTCACTCTTTGTGTCGGAATGCTGCTGTAACATTGAAAAGTAAACAATTAATTCCAACTTTCTTTAATTGTATAATCTTAAAATGGTATTCAACATTCAAATTTTGGAACAGGTTGTTTGCTAAACCTTATTAATCTTTCTTAAGATCAGATAATTTTCCACAAACTAGAAACCATCTAACATGTACCTTTAAAGCTTGCATTGTAATTAGTTGAATTTTTTTGGGGGGGTAGCCCGGGCCAGGTGGCCCGCCCACAGAGCTCTTAACTCATTCAAGCGCCTTGAGCATTTAATCAAAATGGATAATGGTGCTCTATAAATCTCATGTACTATTATATCAAACAGCACATTGTACAGAATATGTCATCTTATTATCAGTTTTGTGCATCCTGACTGTTTTCATTGCAGTAATGTATCCCCAAAAATATATTTTAGCTTCCTGGTAATATGCTGCAACAAATTTCATTGACCCTTTGTGTTATACACATTCACTTTCATCCACACAACACACTATATGAAACTGAAACTATGAAATAGAAAAGAAAAGTATATTTGGTGCATTTGGAACTTACATCTTTGTCATTCTTCTCGCTGGTGCCAAAAACGATGGATCGAACATGAGGTCGAAGGTCAAAGAGCTTGCTGAGCCAGATCTCTTCATACGTCTTGAGGGCACTCTCAATCGTAACATCCTTGACAGCTCTCTGGACGATGGCTCTAACCTCATCCACATGGTCTGAAAAGAAATTTTTAATCACATTGATTTATCTATCTATATATGAATTTTGCATTCCACAGGAGATATTGATATTTCATAATAAATTACTTATTCACAATTTTGTCAACATAGAAGAATCAATAGTAAAATGAACCATCATTCAAAGATATTCTCATCATTTCCAGTGGTAATCAAATTATCATCACACTTCATGATTTCAACTAGCAGATATCAACCTAATGTATATGCTGATATTTTTTACAAATTTCACAACCATGGATTTACTAAAAATTCCCACTCATTCGAATTCCCTTAGTTAGACTTGTGTCCAATAATCTTTCAAAACGTGGAAATAGCAATTCACTATTGTGTGAATAGTTCTGAAATCCAGTGACTTCGCTAAAATTGATGTACACTATCATATCAGCTTTCACTGTATTGGTCTTCATAGAGAGCAGGATAATGCCTCTAACAGCATCTCTGGTAGCAGACGAATAGGAAGAGAGAGCAGGGTTATTTTACGAATCATGTTACTCACTCTGAAGACCAAGTTGAAGAAGTTGACCAAAGGTCATATTGATAAGGCTCTCATTGTCGATAACAAGAGCGCCCCCAGTGACCCGTACCAGCTGTTTCCAATGCCTGGTTCTCATTGCCGGGTTGCTTAGATCCTCAATCAAGGGAAGACATGCCTGTAATACAGAATAAAAATGATGTTTATTTGGAGGATAAATTTACATCTAATATCCTCCAGAAGTCTGACTCAGCTCATAGCGTGCAATCACATGTATTCCTGAAATGGTTTTCTTGTGTGTTTTGCATATAGGGGAGCTCATCAGGTTCAGCTACTCAGAAGGACACAAGGACATGATTATGCACATCTCCTTCATTCTGTTCTAAGATTTAATCTCTGTGTCTTCTCAGGAATGTACCAAAATTCAACCCTCAGTTAAAATCTTAATAACCAACCTGAACATAATTGAATAATTCTTGCCTTATCCCAACATGGATCTACCCAACACAAAAATCATTCAATTGACAACCTGAACAGATCATCAAATCATATTCAATTCTTACACCTACCCCTGATATTTGAGTACATACATCCAGTGGTACAGGTTAAATAGACAATATGATTAACCGTAATGCGTAGATAGTGACACCTACAACTCTATGAGCATTCGCATCTCAGCTGAATCAAATCACCCATATCTATCCACAGCAGACATTCATTCGCATTTCGAATTGAAAGCTTATGAATATCCTAGAAGATTGTGGTTCAAACATATTATCCTAGTTCACGTATTGGCAAATGAATAACTCAAGAGAATGATCGATGATGTGCAATAATTAGCCAATTCAATATAAAATTACAGAAAATTGTGTATTAGACTGATTTTGCTTACCTGAATAACAAGAATGGACTGCTCCAGTCCCCTTGTTACATCCCATCCATGCGCCTCATCAGGGAGCGCCTTGACCATCGTAAGTTGATCGTCGGTTGCCTCCCGGAGATACTTGGTGTTCATACTCTGCCATCTCTCTTGCTTCCATTCTTGTTGCTGTTCTTGTAAGGTTCGGACAGTGTCCCAGACCTCATGGAGATTGTGTAGCTCATGACGGCATCTGTTGAAGTGTGGATATAATGAGAAAATTACGAACAAATTAAGAGATTTTCATAAGCTTTGTTAATGTGTTGTTCTGCCAACATCTTCTTTTCTTCTTGCTCATCCTGTCATGTGCCCCTGATCTCATAGCGATTGTGTTCCACATTAGGCATCTGTTGTTACAAATCAAAACCATTTGGCATAAATATCAAAACAGAAAAGAGAAACACTTGTAGGATTTTCATTCAAGTTTCTTGATAAATGTCATTTGATCGTTGGTTGCCTCATGGAGATACTTGGTGTTCATACTCTGCCATCTCTCTTGTTTCCATTCTTGTTGCTGTTCTTGTAAGGTTCGGACTGTATCCCAAACTTCGTGGAGATTGTGCAGCTCATGACGGCATCTAATATGAAAGATCATAGATATTCAAGGGTCATCTTGATGCAGGAATGAGACAAAAATAATGGATTTTAATTTTCGCTCTGCCATCTCTCTTGCATCCATTTTTGTTGCTGTTCTTGTAAGGTTCGGACAGTGTCCCAGACCTCGTGCAGATTGTGCAGTTCATGACGGCATCTAAGATATAAGATCACAAACATTTAGCGTTCATTTTGATAAGAATAAGAAAAATTTGATGGATTTTAATTCATGTTTTAACATCTCTCTTGTTTCCATTCTTGTTGCTGTTCTTGTAACGTTCTGACAGTGTTCCAGACTTCATGGAGATTGTGTAGCTCATTTTTGTATCTAAGATAAAATCAAACATTTGGTGTTAATACAGAAAAGAGAAAAAGTAAAAGGATTTTTATTCAAGTGTCTTGATCGTTGTCATTTGATCATTGGCTGCCTCACGGAGATACTTGGTGTTCATGGTCTGCCATCTCTCTTGTTTCCATTCTTGTTGCTGTTCTTGTAAGGTTCGGACAGTATCCCAAACTTCGTGGAGATTGTGTAGCTCATGACGGCATCTAGTGAAAAATATAAGAATAATTGTTAACTATCATGCATAAATTAGGCAAAATAAAAGACTTCAGTCACTAACAATGTTGGATTATTCATAAGAAATCTCTACATCTTCCATGCCTGTTGCTGTTCCTGTAATGTCCTGACAGCATTCCAGACTTTGTGGAGATTGTGTAGATCATGACGGCATCTAAGATAAAAGATCTCACATTTAGCATTCATACTGATGCAAGAAAGCAACAAATTAAATGGATTTTGAGTCATATTTAAACTTGACGCTCTGCCATCTTTCCTGCTTTTACATTCTTGTTGCTGTTCTTGTAACATTTTGACAGTATCCCAGACTTGTGTAGTTCATGTCGGCATCTAAGATAAAAGATTACAAATATTTAGTATTCATATAGATGGATAAAAAAAAGAAACAAACTTTACATCCCCCCTCCCTTGTCAGTGAAAAGTATGATATTTCTACTTCTGTATTAAAATGCACTTTAGTATTACATCCAAAAGTGATAACCCGGACTCAATTTGCCATCTGTCATGTTTCAATTCTTGTTGATTTTTCTGATATTTCTTACTGTGTCCCACAATTCACCGAGATTGCGTGGCTCCCGTGGACATTTATAAAAACTGAATTTTTAAATGAGTAATTGAAAATCACAATGTAAATTCAAGAAGCATTGATTTCAGAGGCTTATTGTGACCCCATTCACATAAATAATGGTTTGAACAGAAACACGAAAACAAAAATATCACAATGGTTGATTGACCAATTGAAATGGAGACTGCACATTGTAACACAAGTCATTATTACTTACTCTGGCAAGATGGTGAAGTTCACTACAGCAGTCTCCAACAGATCTTGAAGCTCAATCAGGTCCTATCATTTAAAAATAAAAGTCAAAATAGGCATTCAATTTCTAGAAAACAAAACCAAAGACAATTCAGGCTAGACCTCCGGGAAAATGAAGTGGAAGAATGTTTAATCTTGTAAATGGGCCCTACAAAAAATTGTTTGAAAGAATTGGAGACCTAGAATATTTAAGAGATGTATATTGTCATTTATTTGGATTTCATCATTATTCTTCAAAGTCTAATAAATATCAATTGGAACAGGGAAGACTTCTGTCATCAAACTTTGATTTTTAACTCAAATTCCTCTCACACAAAAAGATACAAAAGAAGCCACATTTATTTTAAATCAGAATGAGAGTTAGCCTCATTTTTTAACATCATTGACATGGGTTATTCTTCCTAATCTTAAATATTATATGGTAACAGCTACATTTATTTCCATGCAAAGTGAAGCCACAAAGTAACAACTGTCGACTTAATATGCAACACAAACAATAAACAAACAAGTAGTTGAAAATTTCACATGCAAGCTGAACAACGTATGCATATTTTAGATTTGCAAATAAAAGAGATATATAATGCTGACACTCAGTAATGGGGAACCTAATTTGGCAACATAATAACAAAGGAATAAATGGATGTGGAAGTGCAAAAGGACAGTGTATAATTAATGTAATGTATTCCATAAGCAAGGTTTCAATTAATAAGAATCCAAGGTATTATCATTATGCCCCAGACTATTGAAAAGTTTAACAGTGGTCTAAAACAGTTAACAACTTCATCTAGTAGGGTAACATGAAGTGTCGCTTTCAGAATACATGTCAATGAATTCTTAACTTTTACATTTTCTACAAAACGATTATAATTTTACTGTCAGCTAAAATAGTCTGTTTCAAGTTTTATAGGCTAAAACTAATACACTGTATGCAATAAAGCATGACAATTTTTTCTGTATCCAGTAAACGAAAACAAAGTATTGATTTCTTGATGACACAATTAGCACTGAATGAACATAAGCATTTTATGCAGAAGCAAAATTGGCATATAAATCAAATATAACAAGCAGATATATGCATACAAATATACATACATAGCTCCAGTGCAAAAACATAAAGCGTTGATACTATTACAATACTACTTGTGCAAAAACAGCTCTTACTGTTTCGTAATTACTTTATATTTTACCTCGGCTGAATGATAGTTGCATCTATCCAGTTAGATTTATTATTCGAAATGACACAAAAATTAAATCAAGCTATTGACAAATGTACATATCAAATAGTTACATACTATCAGGCTTTTCCATCAATTATTCTTCATTACATTCATACAGTGAGTTAACAGCATACAATGATAATTTCATGCTATCTTTTATCACTTTTCAGTTTTAAATTCATCTGCCAGTTTTGTGTCAAACTACGGGCTAGTAAGCTCATCATAATTATGCATGTTACTGTCTGTTAATAATAAGAAATAATTATAATTTGCATTTATAAAGACTCATTTACCAGACTCAAACATATTTCTCTCTATTTTATAAAGACATCATTTAGATTAACAATCACCTACAAAACACATTACTCACATAATCCCTACTCAACAGCTGTAAACATAACAGATTCTAAGGAGACAGACATGTACAAAAAGTCTCAACCAGGGGGATCGAGAGGTCCGAATGACCCTGATCCCCTCCATTAAAAAGATCTGAATAATAGACCTCAAATATCTGAACATTTATCAAATACACTACAAATAATTTCCAAAAGCATAAGTTACCTGAGCCTCATTGTCCAGTTCTTCAAGTTTCCTCTGGAATTTAACAATCTCTGAAAAGGCATCGTCCAAGAAACAGTCCCACGTATAGACTTCTGAGTCGGAGAGGGCAGAGTTTAATGCCTCGACTCGCTCACCAAATTCAGCAAGATCCTAAAATAAGAGGGGAAAGAATGTCCAAAGTAGAAAATAATTTCTCATATTCTTCACCTATAAGCATACAAGAAATGAAAACTTAATATCAAAACTTGTTTTAGCAGCACACATATTTTTACGTATTGTACCAAAGTTCATTAAATTTGGATTTTCCGCTTCAATAAAATATAAGTAAAAATTTGAGTTTTGGGAACCATCTAACGATCTGTAAATAATGCACAGGTGCTCTAAGACTATGGATATTGTAGCTTTTTCAACACAAGACGATTGGCTTTGTGCAAAAGTGTAAGCATTGTGAACATAAGAACACCTCCCTCATATTAGCAGATCAATATGGATTTGGGAATATCTGCAGCTGTCTTGTGGGGCTGTGTCTAAATTGATATTGATTTCCTTATTATCAACTAATGATGATATTTACAGCAAGCACAAAACAAAAGTCTAATGGACATTTCAGGGCCTTGTCAAAAATTATGATCAATATGAAGATACTGAATTACTTCTACAGTTCCCTTTCTCCTAAAGCTTTGAGGCATCAACTGTCATAATAATAAGTATTCAAATATTTATATTTGAGTGATTTATTTATGTAACTTCAGCCATTTGGCCACAAATTCTTATTTCATAAACCGTTTTAAATAGATAAATGAAAATAAATTACCTTGGTGATGCTAGCAGACTCCTCCTGGATCCTTGGACCAAGTCTCTGCTTTGCTAGGGACACCTTGGTCTTGAGATTGTTCCACCGGCCTGGCGCTGCATCGTACAACGCCTTGGTCCTTGCTGGAAGAGCCTGGCCATATTTCTTCAAGAGAAGAACTGTTCGGTTCATGGCGGTGAATTGGCCATCCATCTCTTGTTGCTTTGCAGAGACCTAGGGATGAGAGAGGTAAATTTGTGATTTAGGTATGATACAAAAACGTGTAAATTTGAGTTGTGAAACGTAAAATCTTGCCATAATTCTATCAAAACTATGTTCTGTTAAAAGCAGTGAATTGCCATCTCTCCTATTATGCTGAAACCTAGGCATATTAGAAGGAAAATTTTTAAATCACAAGATAAGACCAGTTTGCAAATCTTGAAAAGATTGTTTCATTGGTCTGGCGCTGCATCGTACAGGGCCTTGGTCCTCGCTGGAAGGGCCTGGCCGTATTTCTTCAAGAGAAGAACTGTTCGGTTCATGGCAGTGAACTGACCATCCATCTCTTGTTGCTTTGCAGAGACCTATGGATGAGAAGGGTAAGTTTGGGTTTCAAGAGTGATAGAACATGATAACTTAATTCGTTCATATTTTGGCCCATTATACATTAAATGAGAATGACCAGATAGTTTGATTTGAGATTTTTTCAATCACTGTTCCACAATGTATGACAATGATCTCAACATTTGTGTCGCTAAATGTAGGTCCACTCAGTCTTAAAGAGTGGGTTAAAGTCATACAACCTTACAGCCAATTTTAAAAATACAGAAACACGTTAAAATACGTCGTCTCACAGTGAGCTATTTGATACTTAATACTTCATCAAGTTTCAAGTATCAAGTCCCTCAGCATGAGACGATTTATTACAACATGTTTCGGTATTTTCAAAGTGGGTCTTAATGTCACACAACTAAAAATCATGTAGAATGCTGCTAAACATTCTATTCATATGCATAGTACTGTATATGACCTCATATACAGTACTCTGCATATGAAGGGAATTTTTAGGGGCGTTCCCAAATTGGCTCACTAAAATATAAAGAAAAATTATTATAAAATATATGGGACACATTTGGGAGCTCTCTCACTCACAAGGTTGATGGTAAGGGTAGCATAGATCATCACAAGTCATAAAAGTGGACCTTTAAGTTTGACCAGAAAGGAGAATGTTGTATTCATAATTTTGAATTTTCTATATAATGAAAAATGCCCTGAACCCACTTACCTCGCTCAATATGCGCATAATCTTCAAGAATGAAGCCGTATCTCTCTGCTCCCCAGTTATACTCTCAATCTCAGGCTAAAAATGCTTCAGAAATATATACAAATCTTGTAATCTAAAAAAGACTGAAACAATGAACTAACACCCTAAATCTACTTACCTCATTGAATATGCGCATCATCTTCATGAACGAAGCCGTGTCTCTCTCCTCTCCAGTAATACTCTCTATCTCTGGCTCAATACGCTTCAGGAAAAAGTCAAGATCCAGCAAAAGGGCAGTCACCTTTATCAGACATACAAAATGAAAAGAAAGAAAAATGAAACAATAATTAAAAAATTTATTCCAGGGAAACTGACTGAGGATTAATCTCAATCTGGAGATGATTCAAATCTTCACCATATCCTAATGTCAGCTCAGGGGCCTGTAACATAGAAGAGATGCAATTAATCTTGCAATTGATTGCATCTCTTTGGTACACATTTTGCCATAGACTTACGATAAATATTGTAAGTTTAATTGCATCTTTTATGTTACAGGCCCTAGGACCGTTACATTTCTCTCTCTCTCTCTCTCTCTCTCTCTCTCTCCCTTTCTCTTGTGTGTATGAGTAATTAATTATCTGATCAGAGAGGTATTTAGTGAAGGTCCACATCCACCTGCTTGCGTAGGTCGTCAGAACCTGTTTGATTGGTTCCAGGTCACATTGAATCTTTCTCTCTTTCTATCAATCTTTCTATCTCTCTTACTCGCTCTCTCTATACATCTCTCTTTCTCTTATGTGAATCGTGAGTTACCTGATCAGACAGATACTTGGTGAAGGTCCACATCCATCTGCTAGCGTAGGTTGTTAAAACTTGTTTGATCGGTTCTAAGTCACATCGGATCCAACCCACATCACGCTCATCGACTACAGCGATGATCTCATCACGGGCAGTCTAAAACAGGACAGAATTCCATTAAATAAAATCTAAATCAAATTTCTTTAAAAGGTTTTTTCAATCATTCATCCTTTGAAACATTTGTTATTTAATATTTTTTATTTTCTATTTTCTATTTTTTATTTTTTATTTTTTTATTTTATTATTTTTTCCATTTTTCATTTTTTATTTTCACTTTTTATTTTTTATTTTTAATTTTTAATTTTTTATTTTTTTATATTCTTGTATATATTCACAAGGACATGTTGCAGGAACGTTGCAACCAATTACATATCAGCTGCGAATCAAGTGCAAATTAAAAGAAGCACAATGGTAATGATTATTCAGATTATTGCAATATCCCCTTAAACGAAAGGAAATGGAGGGAGCTTTTAGACCCAAATATTGGTCCTTTGTTTGCATTGATAGATGTTTTAACTAAGAATTATCTTTAAAACTAATTTTAGGAATATTACATTTTGCACTTTCTAATAAGTTGATCTGTAGGTATATGCTACATCTATATTGACTTTTAAGGATTGAATACATCATTATGTAAAACGCTTTGAACCTAATCGGAATTAATCATGATATGAATTTAATGTATCATTACTAAGTAGTACACAATCATGTCTAAAAACCTTTTTTTTTCAGTTTATGTCTGACCATGCAACTACATGGTTACAGAGTTAGGCTATACTGTGGGCAGTGGGCTAAAGGTTATTCATCACTGGAACATAGTTCTCACCCTGTAAATGTCAATTTCACTGTCAAAGGAATCGAGCGAAGGTACGTCTACTTCTTCATCTTCTTCCTTGGGTGTAAGGAAAGCTTTCTCCGCTGTCCCCATTGCTCCTGTGTGACTGATGCTATAGTTGGATGCCGAACTTGCTCTGCAAATTAAGATAAAAAAGATAATTTGGTAATCATTTTAGCATTCAAATTGTTCAGATTAAAAATCAAGTGAAGGCATGTCTTCTTCTTCATCTTCTTCCTTGGGTGTGAGGAAAGCTTTCTCAGCCGTCCCCATTGCTCCAGTGTGACTGATGCTGTAGTTGGATGCTGAACTTGCTCTGTACAGGAGAAAAGAAGAGGGCATTTTTTAAAGATATTTAACAGAAGATAAATGTAAAACCTATCACAGGGACTAAAATCTAAGGGGAGTGAGAGCGATTGCTCTCCTAAAGCTCCCCTTAAATTATTTTGGTGGAGTGATTTATAGAGCCTCTTGTAACCCCAATCTTACGACATGAGGACCCAATTTAGCTCCCCTAAAATTCTCCTTGACAACGTATAGGAGAGCTGTTTATAGCTCCCCTGCAAATTCTATAGTTCAGTCCCAGCTTTCAATATGTTTATGGTTTCTCATTGGAAGGAAGGCACTCTCTGTCTTTCTGATAGTTCTTATAGAACTTGCTCTGTATGCTGGAAAAGGGATAATATTTCATCATTTTTTTTTGTTGTTATTCCAATTATGGAAAATTGGGAAAGAAGACAGATATTTTCTCTTCCTTGTTGAAAGCAAAGCTTTCTAGGCTGTTCTCATAGCCCCAGTGTAACTAACACTGCAATAAAAACAATAGAAATAACAACAATAAAATCAAAGGGTACCCTCAAACAAATCAAGTATATCTCAACATCACTCAATTTCAACTGGTCCCTCTTCTAAGAAATAGAAAATAACATGTCAAACCAAAATTCTTAAACAATAACAAAACAAAAAAATGATAAAAAGAAATATAATTCTTTGTTTCTGCTGTTGATGGAGTGAACTGATGCTGTGAAAAAAAAACAATTCCAGTAACTGGGTAGGATTGAACGGCTCAACCTCTGCATTACACCAGATTAAATATGTTGCTTGAATGTATCCTTTCAACCTACCTTCCACTATGTGCAGACTTAACAGAGCGTTCAGAAGCCGCCGACCTCAGACGTGCAGATGGACTGAGTTTCTCTGGGTCACGGAGCGGATTTGGGGTCAGCCGACCATGGAGGAACTCGTCAAATGTTTCATTGATGTCATGCATCCAGAGGAAAGTGTAACTCTTGAAAAGCTCAAGGAGTTTCTGAAAGAAAATAACAATAAGAGGATCAATTTCAGCTTTCAACTGTCTTTTGTCTTCAATTGATGAATTTGTGTTTGTATTTGAGATGCTACTGAATAAACAGTGTTATAGTGGTTTCAATAATCACATAAATCCATGATTGTCTATGGGGATGAAACTCTTTAGGAGATTTCCTAGCACCGGTTTCATTGAGCTTTATCTATGTTCACAAGGCTCTACGCACGACTGGTGACTCTTTCCTGTACGCCATATAATTGTGGAGACCACATTATCTATGACTAGCCTGTACTCCAAACACCCATGACTGATCTATCAAACATATGTGATGCACACTTCTTCTGGCTCAACACAATTTAGGAAGCGTCATAAAATGCTAAGATATCAAATAAGAGCAGCGTGTTTTAACACAAAAAATGGTAAATAATTGAATAATTCTTGCCTTATCCCAACATGGATAAACACTGATTGACAGTGCTTTACCGATAAGCTGAGAAAAAAATCTCAGGCATTCTCGGGTAGGAATCGAACCCACGATCTCCTGATGACTAGACAGGTGTCTTACCACCGAGAGCCGATGGAAGTGGCAGGCTCTATTCGTGTTATAGCAGCAGGTAAAGCACTGTCAATCAGTGTTTATCCATGTTGGGATAAGGCAAGAATTATTTAATTATTTATCTACCCAACACAAAAATCATTTAATTTAAAAAATGGTAAGCAATAAAAAAAAAAAAAAAAAAAAA
>BQKZ01006757.1:3826-35242 GCA_036244855.1 Temnopleurus reevesii | reverse complement strand
GCACAATCTTTTGTACAATATGTTAATGATATCATGTTTCATTTTATATAGATTTGAAGACAAAATTCGGCGATAAAAATATTCGCTTTTACCAAAACTGTACTTGGGCTTTAAATCAACGGTGTTACTAGTGATTTTGAAAGTGTTATTCTGATACATTGCTGTTGTTACCCAAGAGCGAGTAGATGTTAAATCATTAGTGTTGATGAAGCGGAATTGGTTTGTGTAATGCAACAATCAATAATTATTGAAATTGTTGATTCTGGTCTAACACTTTTCTAGAGTTGTCCAATCTCTAAACCGAGTTTGTCGGTGTTAAAGTGACACCCTTCTTCTATTATACTAAGTGCTGACACGCATACCAATCATTCGACAGCGAAGGATTTTCTGCGTTGCATTTCTAGCAAAAATTATTGATCCACGAAGAAAATGCGAATTCGGTTAAGAAAATATCCATGGGTGAAAAGCATTTTGACGGATTGGCACCGAGCATCCATTTAATGGCCACCACGCTCCGCCGGGTGGAAACACTAACTTGTCATTTTCGAATATTATTGGTCAGTTCTGGGCTACCGTCCCATTTATCTTCTCGCTGTCGCTGCACTGTGGGCAGAAGGGATAAAGTAATTTTGACAAAGTACAGAACTTTTATCGAGACTTCGCAATAGCTTCATGATCACAAAAATAATTTCCCCGGCTTATTTATTGAACAATTGTGACGCCTGTTCGACGTTTCCCCGTAGAACAAAAGAGAATGTAAGTTCTTTTCATAACCTTTCAATGATTGGGACGGATTGACTGAATTTGTATACTTTGTCCAAATCCTTGGTATTTTATGCTTACAGTGTTGAGAACAATTGCTGACATGTAAGCAGCTACCGATGACGTGGGCTTTGCGTTTAACACGCACTTAAAGAAAGGTTTCACAGGTCAACTATATATTCCATTTCTAACATATCTAAAGGCATTCGTTAACAATGGTAAATCATCGCGAATCAGATTTAAATGTATGCGACCTGTTTGATATCTTTGAAACTAATTATATCTGGAAGTCTAACAGAATAAGACATATATTCAACATTAAAGAGTAAATATATATCAGCGCTCACAAAGCACATGGTTTTGGGCTAGCAAAACGATTACGTTCTACTCAACCAAAACTCCCCCAAGAGGTTCATCCGTGCATCGCGTTTTGCCTAAGAAAGATAAGCGTCCGGTCTCACGCTTATAGGTTATCAATGCTAGAACTATTGCGTCTTCAAACATACTACACCAATAAACTTACAAAAAAAATCAGGCGAGTTAAGATCAAAATTATAATTAAATCAAAATTGAAATAAAATCATAAATGAGAAATTCGAATAAGAATTGCTAAAATTGGCAGCTATTTTGATAAGCGCTGTATCTAAATTTTCATTGTTAATTACTTAAGTTAGGGAATTGGCTATGCAAACTTGCCAATTTCAGGATCTTTTAATGATGAATTTTGACCTCTTCAGATTTTCACCCGTTCTCCCTTGGGGACTTTTTTTCAATCACTCCAGAGGCAGTGGAGTGGTAGTCTTCTCTAAGGCCGACTCACACCTTTGCGTTTTTAGCGTGGGTCTACCCAGCGTTTTTAAAAATTAAAATCATTCCCTGGACGCACATATACTCAAGTCATACGGTGGACTGACGCCCGGCGTACGCTCTTGCAAGCCGAATGTCAGTCCACCGTCGGATCAGCGTATACTGGGGAGCGTTTTTTTTGTTATTATTAAGAAAACGCTTGGCCGACGCAGGCTAAAACGCAAAGGTGTGAGTCGGCTTTTAAACCACCTTTTACAACCATGACAACACGTCCCATCCCCGTACCCTAGTCATTGGAGAATCGCCCTGTAAATGCCAAATGGAAACGGGAAATTGGAGCTTCCGTTATTAAAAATTACCCTTTTGTGATATAATGATTGCAATGAATCGCCCCCTCTCTCGACTTTATTGTCTCTTTTTCATCCTTTAGAAAAGCTATTTCTTGTTTTTACCTATGATATTTATATCAAAATGAGCGTTGTTGTGATTTGAGAATCAGTATTTTATAAACTTGTATTCTTCTGTTTAACTGTTGTAAAAAAAAGCTGTGATGCACATTGTATGTAAATGCCAACATTGTTACTATTACCATATTATTATCATTATCGTTATTATCATCATTATTATCATTATTATCATTATCATTATTGTTATTATTGTTATTATTATTATTATTATTATTATTATCATTATTATTATTGTTATTATTATTATCATTATTATTACTATTATCATCATCATCATCATCATCATCATCATCATCATTATTATTATTATTACTATTATTATTATTATTATTATTATTATTACTGTTCTCCTCATTACATCATAAGTGGTGTACTGGTACTGACTCTCGGTTTTTAACCCGAGGGTCGTAGGCTCTAATCTAAAGCGTTGTAAAATGTTGATATTATTATATTATTATTATTATCATTATTACAGTTCTCCTCATTACATCATAAGTTGAGGCACCGTGATGTAGTGGTTTTGAATCTCGCCTTTCAACTAGAGGGTCATAGATTCAAATCCCACTCATGACATTAATTTCCTTCAACAGGAAATACATCCACATTGTGCTGCACTCAACCAAGGTGAGGCAAATTGGTACACTCTTAAAATGATGTTGTTGAAAAAACATACCAGACAAGTAGTATGCTGGGAGCCAACTGGGGAACTAATTATTATATTTTACAAATATCCAGCAAGAAATGCCAGAAACTCAGTCAAACCCAAAAATAAATAATTGTCAACTTTGACTAGAATTACAATCGGTTTCCAGCTGACTATTTTCTAGTCATTTGTAACGAGTTCGTTTTAAGAAAACCTGGCAGGAATGACAAGTGCTCTGGTGTACACCGGGCGAAAGCCAGGGTAATAATAATGAAAAACGTCTTGAGCACTCCGAAGAGCGCATGCGTACGCTTTGTTAATTTGTCCGTGTTTTTACAAAGTGACGGTAGCCAAAGGGTACTGTTGCACGAACTCAGGTACAATTCCATGTAAATGTGTTCCGTTGTAGAATGAACACACATTTCAGTAGGATACCCTGTATATTGTTGCTATGTCGGGAATTCGTTTTCTTCATGGAACAATACCTTTTGCATCCCGTCACTTGGTGAAAATACGGACGAATTGTATCTATGATTTTTTTCTTTGATACGTTTTTTTTTCAATATCATTTTTTTCACTTGGATTGCGAGGACAATGTACTCAAAATGCACTCTACGGGAAATTGTTTTGATGAAATTATATGTCTTGATCGGATCATTAAATGACTTGCGTTGATTTATGTTCCTCAATGATGTTTGAGAAGTACATTAACTTGAATTGATGGTTGAGTCTTTTCGTAAATGTTTTCCCAATCAATTTCCTGCTGCTCTCAAGCCATATTGAATTATCGAATCGTTAATCAATTTGAAGAAAGTATAGAATAGACATTGAAAAACATTATAAAATATACAAGTTTGTGTTAAATCACGTTTCTCATTAATATGTAAGCAGTCTATTACCTTGAATTAATAGTTGAGCTTCTTCATTTTACTCTTAAAGATGAGAAAAAACAATTACATTCTTGCAGCAATGATAATTATGCATTGTTCCATTTCCGTCATCCCACGGAACACGTGATAACATTATAAAAGTCACGTGGCATTGTCATTTGCCACGTGACATGACCACACCCGAAATCTTTCTCGCATACTTGACTCTAATGCATAATCTTCTTTTAACTTGGCATTCAGGACAATAATTATTTTACAACAAATTCAATCACTATTCTTTTCCTAAATTGGCAACATTGATAACATTACCAAATTGAACGTGTTATTGTCATTTGCCACGTGACACGACCACACCCAAAAGCTTTCTCGCATATTTGATTCTACTGCATAATCTCACTTTTCACTAAACAGATTTAGGACAGGAATCATTATAAAGCAAATCTAATCATTATTCCTTTCCTAAATTGGCAGCATTAACATTCAAGTCAAATATAACATCACCAAATCGAACGTGTTTTTGTCATTTGCCATGTGATGTGACCACACCCAAAAGCTTTCTTGCATAATTGATACTGATGCATATATTTTCTTTTCACTTACAATTCAAGACAATAATAATTATTTTACAACAAATTCAATCACTATTCCTTTCCTAAATTGGCAACATTTACATTCAAATCAACTATAACTTTACCAAATTGAACGTGTTTTTGTCATTTGCTACGTGATACGACCGCACCCAAAATCCTTTTTGCATAATTGCTTCTGATGCATAATCTTTCTTTTCACTTGGCATTCAAGACAGGAATTATCTTTACCATTTTTATCATTAATTTCTTTCCTGAATTGGCTAAATTAAGATGATTAAGTCTCTTTTTAGAACATTTCAATCAAATATAGTGTTACAGAATTTAATTGAATCGTCATCGCCAAATTAATGTTAAAAAGTCAGAATTTGCCAACTTGCGTGAATAATAAGCATTTTTAGGGATTTAATGTGTTGCCATTTTGAGGATTTGTGATAATTTTAGAGATTATTTTTATTTAAAAAATTCCTGCGACGAACAACAGATGATGGCACAATAGTAATTGCGTAGACTTTTAAAAAAAAATCTTTCTCCCTCATGTATGGTATATTTTGGAGCCCTGCAAAAGTTATTGAACCATAACACATACTGTGCTCTATTGTCCTGACTGGGTTAATAGTGAATTTATTCTACTTCAATCGTGTGACATTCTGAAATATTTTTAAGACAAAATTTATCTCATTGGGGGTTAGTGCTAATCATCCTTCTCGAATTAAAACCGTGCTTTACATAAAAGGCGATTATTGTGTTATGTCCGTTACGTCAAACAGGTGAATATCTTGAAAATTATTCATCAAAATTCTCTGATATTTCATGAAATGGATATTATCTGTGACATAAATTATAAATTTCATGACACTTCATCACGACATGCACTTGCTATTAGCGTAACGGACAAGACAAATCCATGAAATTTCCCATTACCAGTTTGTGACTGGCCAAGCATTTATGGTTCACAATTTTGTTTGTTTGTATGTTGATTTGTCACAAATGTTTCCTTAAAGTTGGTTTTATGCCGATGGAGATTTCTTTGTTCAAAATGTTGAAATGTTGTATAAAACCAAATAAGGTAGCTTGCATTTTCTATCTAATTAAAAAATGGGGGATGGGGGCAGAGGGGCGGGTACGTCCCAAATACATTTCGGGGCGTGTGGTCCCTGTAATCCATTGCAGTCGTCCTACATTTACATAATAAATTCATCGAAAAGAAACCATACGGGCTATATAGAAGAGAGAATGCACAATCAGATGCAGGCTAAATAAGGGTATTGAGGAAGCCTTGAGGTAAGGCTAGCAGAGGGGGCTTGAGTAGGTGATCGATCACCATTCTCGTTTCCTTTCCGATCATGAGATTTCCGAACGCAGGTGCAATGTCGATGATCTCATTTACTTGCGATCGTATACCGTTACATTTACATCAGTCTTACATGAACCCCTCTCCCTCTTTTATATTTCTCTTCTATTCATTCAATTCTTATTCCTCCCATTCTCCTTTTCTTCTTCTTTCTCTTCTTTCACTTCTTGTAGTTGTTGCTGTTATTGTTGTTGTTGTTGTTCTTCTTCCTCCTCCTCTTCTGCCCGTTCCTCTTCTTCCTCCTCTATTTCTTCTCCTCTTCTTCTTATTCCCCTTCTTCTTCTTCTTCTTCTTCTTCTTCTTCTTCCTCTTCTTTTACTTTTTCTTAATCACCATGGTCATCATCTTTCTATTTTTTTCTTCTCCTTCTCTAATTTCTTCCTCTTTTTCTTCTTCTCTTTCTCCTAATTCTTCTCTGTCTTCTGTTCTTCTTCTTCTTCTTTTACTACTTCTCCTCCTTCTTCTTGTTCATCATCATCATCATCATCATCATCATCATCATCATCATCATCAGGTGCAATGTCAATAATCTCATTTACTTGCAATGGTATGCCGTTACATTTATATCGGTCTTACATGATCCCCATCTCGTTCCCTCTCGCTCTTTCTCTCTCTCTCTCTCTCTCTCTCTCTTTCTTTTTCTTCCCTTTCGTCTCCTACTGCATCTTTTTTTTATCTACTTCAATCTTCTTCTACTTCGTTTTCTTCTTCTCCTCCTCCTAATTAGACTTATTCTTCTCTCTCTCTCTTCTTTTATTCTTCTTGTCCTTCTCCTAATTCTTCTTATTCTTCTCTCTCTTATATTTTTCTCCTTCTTCTTCTTCTTGTTATTCTTCTTCTTCTCCTCCCTGTTATTCTTCTACTTCTTATTCTTTTTCTTCTCCTTCCTCTTCATCAATTTCGATTTCTTCTTCTTCGTTCACTTCCTCCTCCTCAGTTTCTTTTCCTTTCTCTTCTTCTTCTTCTTCTTCTGCTCCTTCTCCTCTTCATCCTTTTTTCTCCTTCTTCTCCTCCCCATTCCCCTTCTACTCCTCTTTCTCTCTCTCTTCTGCTCTCATTCACTCTCGTTCTTTCTCATCTTCTACATATTTTCCTTTTCATCTTCTCTTTATCTCTTCTTTTCTTTCCTTTTTTAATAATTATTTTATTGATTTTTTTTCTCTTGTTTTGCTATCCTCATTATGCAGTTTAAGTATAGTTGTGTTGTACACCGGTAGTAGTTGATATAGTAGGGAAAATAGACACATACACATACACACACAATCACAAACACACACACACCACACTACACACACCATCATGCGTACTCTCTATCGCCCATTCTCTATCTGTTTGCATATCGATATCCCTTACTTACTCAAATTCTATCTCTGGTACTTCATCGTCCATTCAGTGTCCCCTTTGGGAGACAGATNGCAACGCCTGTTTAACATCTGTCTCTTATACACATCTAGATGTGTATAAGAGACAGCCATCATCACCATCACCATCATCATCATCACCATCATCATCATCATCATCATCATCATCATCATCATCATCATCATCATCATCATCATCATCATCATCATTATTATCGTTCTCATCTTCTTCTTCCCCCTACTTCTCAAGTGGCGATATATTTACATCAGTATTCAATAATCTTCTTCTCCCACCCCGCTACCCCCCTCTCTCTCACTCATTCTATCTATCTATCTATCTATCTATCTATCTATCTATCTGTCTGTCTGTCTGTCTGTCTTTCTATATATCTATCTTTCTCTTCAATTATTTTCTGCTCCTCTTTTTGCAAACATATACTTTCTAGGACACGCACATTAATCGCATGTATACGGGCTCACAGTTAAGTCAGGCAAACATCCCACAAACACACACACATACACACACACCACCTACATCAGCAAACGCACTCACTCGCCCATTCTCTATCTGTTTGCATATCGATATCCCTTACTTACTCAAGTTCTATCTCTGGTACTTCATCGTCCATTCAGTGTCCCCTTTGGGAGACAGATTCATTCTAAATAGTGGTTTCCATTCCAGAAGGGAAGCTATGTATAGGTTCGTTGCAAACAGTATTAGCAGACATAAAATAGTCGATATCTATTTGAATGAGTGTTGCAATACACGCTTGTATCGGTGAATTTAGCGCAAAGACGTTTTCTTGCAAAATGGTCCGCTACTAGATATGATAATGATCAATGAAGAGTTAGAGCTTGCATGGTGTAGTAAACATTGAACTGTTTAAGGAGGTTTGCGGTTGCACCATGTGGTGTAGGGTTATCTTTCAAGAAATAGTCCTGAAAAGGACTGAGTAAAAGCTGATTTTTTTTTAAACACGACATTTCGAGTAGAATTGACTAGCTCGTCCTCAGGTGAAGGAATCACAAGTGAAGAGCACTGGAGTGGTGAATTCACCATCTATGTATATCAAAGATGTAGCTGTATTGTAACCATGCACGTGAATAGTTAGAACGTGCATTTTCACGGGGAATAAAAGGGGAAAAGAACTTGGACAAAGTATGAAACTCCTATTCAAGTATTTACAATTAAATAGCTTCACCGCATCAATAATAATAGATGCAATTTATATAGCGCACGTATCCACTCAGCGGAGTGCTCAAGGCGCTTTGCATCATTACACTGGCTTTAGCCCGGCGTACGCCAGCGCACATGGAATTTTCAAGGAATCAATATTCCTACCAGGTACCCATTCACCTCACCTGGGTTGACTGCAGCACAGTGTGGATAAATTTCTTGCTGAAGAAATATTAACGCCATAAAGCTATTATGAATGCTTGAATAAAGGTTTATATTTTGTCCTAGTCCTTTGTCCCTTCTGCTCACAGTGAGAAAATGGAAATATCTTTGGAACACGATATAAAGTATTTTCGAAAAGTTGTACTGGTTTGTCATTGTTGTGTCCGCACAGTTAAATACACGGTGCACGGACATATTATCTGCGTTCTAGTTAAGTTTTCGGAAATAGTTTATATCGTGTTTTGTTTGTTTTAAGTCGAACGCAAATTCAATGGTCCTTTGTAATGCTATTGAAATAAGTACCTGCTTGTCATTGTTGTGTCCGCACAGTTGAATACACGGCGTACGGACCTATTACCTGCGTTCTAGTTAACTTTTCGGAAATAGTTTATATCGTGTTTTGTTTGTTTTAAGTCGAACGCCAATTCAATGGTCCTTTGTAATGCGATTGCAATCGGAACCAGCTGATGATTATTGTGTCCGCGTAGTTGAATACACGGCGTACGGATCTATCATCTCTGACCCTCTTTGTTTTACGGAAATAGTTTATATCGTGTTTTGTATTGTTCAGCTATTGCAATTTCTCAAATCCATCTGTCCACTTTGTTCATAGTGAATGTAACCATACATATATAGATACCAAAGATACGATAATGGGATGCCGCCGTGTAGTAACATTGCACGTGACACAATACAACGTGTAAATTGTTTGATATGTTCATGCATAAAAGGTACATATCTTGCCGGAGGATATTGTTACACGAAATAAGTTACAAATCAATCCAAACATGTCCTTCTAGAGAATTAACACGTGTTTCGATAGGATGCCCGTTGAATTGGCGCTATGTCGGAATGCACACATTTCTGGTTTTCTACTGTCCACAAGCCACATTCCACCAATTTTGAAAACCCACTACTGTGAATGCTTGTATAGAGGTTGCTTATTTCGTCAAATTCATCTGCCCATTTTGTTCGCAGTGAATGTAGTCATACATATATAGATATCAAAGATGTAATCATCGAATGCCGCCGTGTAGTAATCTTGCACGTGACGCATTAACTTGAGCGTTATTTTCATGCATACGAAGTACACATTCTCTTGAGCCAATGATCAAATACTCTTTAAAAAGATAACTGCAATAATTGTATTTTGGGCAATACTGTCAATTCAACTCCAATTCAGTGAACGCCACACAAAATGCAGAGGTGAAAACCGTTCCGGAATATGCTGGAATTGTGAACTTCATTCACGCACCAAAAGCTCGGTATACACAACAGAAAGTACCATGACTATCCATTATGCAACGCCTGTTTAACATGTTACAGCAGAATAAGAGGGAAAGAATTTCCGTTTGTGTGCATCTAGATATTCTGAATGCTTGAATATATTGTTTACTTTGTCCAAAAGCATTAATCCTTTCTGCTCATGTTGTATAAGAAACACGATCATGGAATGCCACCGTGTTGTAACCATGCACGTGACGCATTATGAAGCAGTCACCCCTCCAGCCTGCTCCCACCCTGCTGCCAAACTGAATCATCTTAAATTCGAAGTACATGTATGACCTATAAATCAATATTTTGTTTAATCAAGGAATTTATACAATTGATATTGAGAAAAATAATCTTCAAATATTAGATTTAAAATAAAACAGTAGAGTAGCCCACACCCTACAAGCAAAGCTTTTTAGTGGGTCTCTCCATTTCCGCAAAATATAATTTTCTTCTATTTTCTTTTACCTTTATAACTAAGATATTACATTTAAGTATGATTTAGAAAATTTGTTACTTTGGAAAAGTTATGCGTATTAACCTTGAATTGTATACTTTATCATACTGTATTGATTTGTATTTTGTTTGAAACGAAATAAATGAAATGAATGAATTACAATTTTGTAATTGATGCGTTTTGATAGTAAGGTGGGATCAGTCTGTTGGTGTGACTGCCCTCTTACAACGTGCAACTTGGGTGTTATTTTCATGCATACAAAGTGCACAATATTTTTAACCAATGCACGGAGTTATGAAATGATGATTACATAAAATACTCTACAAACACAGAACTACAATGATTATGTTTTTGATGGATGACCTGAAATAACCGCATTACAGCACTATTAGTTCAATTCCAATTCAGTGAACGCCAGACAAAATGCAGAGATGCCGAGCGTTCCGGAATATGTATGAGGTCAAAATCAAACTGCAAATAAATAACGGAACAGTTGAATAAAAACGAAAGCAAACATTGCAACAATAGCCATTCTCTTAGCCATTCACTTGTAAAGAAAACCATTATTTCATTATGTTAATATAGCTTATGCATCGTTCAGAATGGTTGGCATCTTTGAAAAGGGGCATCTCATTGGATTGAACAGCCACCAGCAGCACCGGTTAATTAGATTGATTCTCTAAAACCGAAATTGAATGCAACGTATTGTTTCTCACATCGTAATCTAAGACCATCATTTTGTTCAGTTCAATTTAGTTCATTTATTGTTCAAATGTTCATTAAACTTGCAATATCTCATAATTATTTCTACTCAATTTTCAGTTGGCAAAACTTAGATTTCGTGCGTGAAATCCACTTTTGGGGTCAATCTTAGTTTGAAGGAAAAAATGGTTAATGACTGTAAGTTCGGAGAGCTGTTTTCAATACATGCTTCACCCCTAATCTCCAGGGGCCTCATCGCCGTACACCATACGCCATAAGCACTCGTGCAAGTCAACCACCATATGTTACCTTCAAACCATAACACTACACGAAGATGTGCTGCTGACGTCAAAGATGACGTCACAAACAGAGGAATCCTTCAGAGTGTGAAGATTTCCGCCACATTTTTGGTGGAACAGATTAAGAATGTGGCATGTTCTTGATTGTTGGGTTATCGTGGGTGTATACAGTGATTTTAAAGGATAGCTTTTTTCGGACTAAAAATATGTGCACTCATGATGTGGGATAATTTTTTTTTGAAAATCAGATACGTTTCTGCAGAATAAAAGGAAAAATTAGTTTGTGTGATTATATATGTTGTGGATGCTTGAATCAAGGAGTTGGGATTTTAACTCCCTGCTTGAATGAAGCCATTTACTTTGCCCAAGTCTTGTGTTCCTTCTGCTCACTTTGCCTACTTAAAATAAGGTAGAGTTAAACATTTCGGTCGATATATCTATAACTTAGGGGGTGTTGCTCAAAACTTGCAATTAATCGCAAGGTGCAGTTGATCGGAACGCGCCAATCAAAATCATTGTTTCATGCGCGTCTTGTTAAATGCGCATACCGTGTGCGAATAAAAATGCGCGTTACAATTTGCAAAGTTGCAGTTGATTTGCAGTTGATTCTGAGCAACACCCCATTAGTTGCAGTCACAACAATATGATCCTGCCCGTATTCAGGAGTTTACACATTGGGGCTAGTTGTCCCCCTCCCCTCAAGGCTCTAGCAAACAAAAAAATGTATGAAATATGATAAAGAAGGTCGTCATGAAATTTGGTGTCCCCTTCCGGTAAACTTTAGGTAACCTTAATTTTGCACCCTTCTATCAATCCGGGGTGTAACGGGGTTGGATGGTGGATGTCAAAAAGCTATCCCTCCCCAGGATGCATCAATGACGTTGTAACTGTAATTCCATTTTATAGCATTACACATAAAATTGTTGTGGCAAAAGCTATCAATTAACAATTCCGCCTATTCTCCATGTGTAAATTTTTACTCTTTCCTTTAAACATAAACAGGAAAAAATTCTCCCACACAACATAAACTATTTACCATGGGGATAAATGAGATTTATCGTACTCACCAACACGTGCACCAGATATAACATGTCTGTCTGGTCTTTTCCCTTTCACCTAGATTGAAGACACACCCGCCACACACACGTCACCCACACGTCACAAACTCACATACACACACAGACAGACACACACACACACAAACCCACACGCCACACACACAAACACGTACGCGCAGAAATGAACACATACTCAAACACGAAATGCGAGCCACCGGAAAATAAGTACACAAAAAAAATTCGTACGAGCATTATCGTCTGTGCACACACACACCCACATCGACATACATACACACAAAAAATAAACATACGCACACAAACGAGCATATACTCAAACAAACACGAAATGCGTAGCCACAAGAAAAAATATGTACACAAAAACATGCATGCAGATTCATACATGCATCCACGCGCGCGCGCACAAACACACACACACACACACAAACACAGGTACGCAAGCGAACACATACTCAAACAGACACGAAATACATAGCCATATGAAAAAGTACACACAAAGGTACACGCAGAGATTCATACACGCATCCACTTATATAATAATAACAATAATAATAATAATAATAATAATAATAATAATAATAATGATAATGATAATAATAATAATATATATGTATGTATAATTTATATGGCGCCAAATCCACTTTTAAAGAAAATGTTCATACACGCACACACACACGCATACACATACACCCCCACATGCACGCACACAAGCACATGAACAAAACATCCTTTAGCATAAACATAACACACTTAGATCGCTAACTCAAGTCTCTATTATTTACTTACATCACAAACACATTTCAGACTTCCTTCGAAACTGTTTACATCAATATACTTATTCTTCACATTAAAATACCCGCATCTATATTTGGCACAAGCCTATTTCTTTCGCTCATGATTTTCTCTTCTTCTCCTTTCAGTCTGCCTATCAAGGTCTCGAATGATTCTAGCAAATACATTTTCCCTAATTCTGTTATATTTTTGCTGACGAAAGGCACATTTTTATTGCATTTCAAAGCGATTTCTCTATGCTCTGTTATAGGTCAGGGTTAACGTAATTGTTTAGAACTCAGTATGCGTTTACTCCTACTACCTGTAAGAATTCTTCTATTTCTCAATCTTTTCAGAATTTGTATTCCATTCTTTGCTCAATGTCAAATCTCCGTCCCAATCTGACTCTAAAAGCATCTTAAAATCTCAGTTAAAATGCCAACATCGATGTTTGTTTTGTTGCCCTTGGTTGTTATGTAGATTTTGTAGGCGGATTGCATTCGATGGTCATTAGATATTGTTTGTTAAAAACGTTAAAAGATAAATATTACCAGAAACTGATTAAAAAAAGGATAGTTGCATTATATCAAGCAAATATGTAATTACGCACAGACACCCCACTTTCTTTCCCTATCTCCCCCCCTCTCTCTCTCTCTATCTCTATCTCTTTCTCTCTCTTTCTGCCCCTTCTTTACCCCTCCATCCCTTCCCTTTCCATCTTTCTCTCTCTATATGCAATCCTTTTCTTCTTCCCCCTTTCTTAATTCTTCTTCTTCTTCTTGTCCCCTCTTCACTCTCCTTGTTCTTTCTTTTTCTTCTTCTTCTCCTCCTTCCATTCTTCCCCTTCCCTCTCTCCTATTCATAATTTCCTCTCCCTTCTTCTTCTTCTTCTTCTTCTTCTTCTTCTTCTCTTCTTCTTCTTCTTCTCCTTCTTCTTCTTCTTCTTCATCGTCGATTCTTCTTCTCCCCTCTCTCCTCTTCTAATTTTCCTTCCCTCTTTTCCCCTTCTTCCTCTTAATGGTCTTTTCTTCTTCTCCCCTATCTCCTCTCCTCCTTTCTCTCTGCTCCTCCTTCATAGTTCTACCCATCTATCCCTTTCTATCTCTCTCAACTCTGTATTAAAGAGAAACGAAGTGACATAAAATGATTTACAAAATAATTGGGAACTGCAATCGAAAACGTATCAACTTCACAAATCACTGTTGTCTTTTTCACTTTACATCAGATTTGCTACCTTTGCTTTTTCAATACAAACAACAACCGCTCCCGAATGATAATTCAACAATTTCTTTGCTCTGAGTAGTGGATATGGATATTTATGGGCAAATTGCACGACCTACTTTTATCTATCCCCTGTGTATATATCCGATCGCCAAATCGTGTTAGCGGCTTCCCTATTCTAGTTCCAGTTGTAAAGTAACCGCTTGTACATAAGAAAGCGTCGTGGTATAGTAGTTAATGCCCCAGTCACATAGAGGCCCTGAAGCAACACGACTCTACACGACTCTTTTATAATTCACAGTTAACTGCCGCAGAACAAAGAGTCGTGTTGAATCGTGTTGCTTCCGGGCCCAATGTGACCGGGGCTTAAGATTCGCCTTTCAACCCGAGGGTCGTAGGTTCGAGTCCCACCCATGGTGTTAATTTCCTTCAGCAAAAAAAATTTCCACGTTGTGCTGCATTCAACCCAGGTGAGGTGAATGGGTACTGGTAGGATGTAATTCCTTGAATGTAGTGAGCGCCAATCGGTGGCCATGCTATAGCCGGGTAATAATGTACAGAGCGCTTAAAACGCTTTGTATTATGCGCTATATAAATGTTGTGTATTTTTATCATTATTATTTTTATTTCCAACGTAGATTCAACATGAACTCTGGTACATACAAAATCGAAATCTATATTTGAATCGCCTTTATTGATAAAATAAAGTAGTTCAACAAAGAGAACAAAGACAGTTACAACATAAGAAAAAGAAATGGTTTCACATTAATTGAAAAGCAATATTAAGGCATAAATTATCAAACTTTGCGCAGAATAGTAAAAAAAAAATACAATCTGCCAAATCATTTCCAGAAAAGTCAATTATGACAGAGTTATGAACTGTTCATTTTAATAAACATCTTATGGATGCTTTTCTCATTAGGATGAGTATCAAACACGATTTGTTTAAATTATTTCTAAGAACAAGACAAAATATAAAGAAGAAGAAAAGAATATCTCAAAATAGGAAGAGGGGTGGGCAAATATGCAAAGCTTTCTGACTAGACTATGCAGAATTGTACCTTTGTTGCAATTCGAGAAGTGCTCCGAAAACCCATTTCATAAATTACGCACGATTCTGTTCCCACCATTAGCCATGCATAATGCAAGGCTGAGAAGAGCCCGCCTAATTTTTAAAGGTAAAGATTAGTCATGGTCAAGATGCAAAAAGTCATGTGAAACGAGCCGATTGAAAAAAAGTTGGTTGTCATCATATATAAAGAAATAAATAAAGATCAGCGGTAAATGCTACATAAGATGTGTAAAGGCGAAAACGAAAATGGCTTAATGTTACTTAGTGTGTTTTTAAAAATTAATTGCAAATCTACTGCAACTTTGTCAATTGTAACGCGCATTCTCATTTGCGGTATGCGCATTTAACAAGACGCGCATGAAATAATGATTTTGATTGGTACGTTCAGATCAACTGCAACATGCGATCAATTGCAACTTTTGAACAACACCCCCTTAGAATTAAAAGCTTCGTCATCTTATTTGATGGCACCCGCCCACTATATTCAATAATGTTTTATACAGCAAAGGAACTCATTACTTTTGGTCTCATATAGTAAGGTTCAAACTTAGAGCCGAAATCTGAACGGTATAGATTCGTGATGGTCGGGATGTAGAAATTGATGTGAAACGAGCTGATGTATTCACAAATTGCATGCTTTACATAAATATAACGAAATTAGACGATTATTTTCTTTGCACGTAGTCTGGCTTATTTTAGTTTGAAGATGCTATCAACCGTTATTCCTAAGGAGCGCTAGATGAATTGGGCTTCCGGTATTATGACTGTGTGAAATGTGAATTTGCATTCGTTTTGCACGTGAGGCGATGTGCTGTTGAAGAGAGTGACACACGGTGTAATATTTGTTTCGCGATGATAATAGGCCATTTATCGGTCGATTTTATCCTTACAAAAATTATTTCCTCTGTAAAGAAATTCAAGTTATCATTACTGTTATAGTATCAACATGTTTAGGCCATAACACTTAGGAACTTACGGTTAATAGTTATTTGAAAAAAAAATCTTTGAAAATAATCTTGTAAATGCTTTTTGTTAATGTCTCAGCACGACTTTAGAATGATGTTGAGGGGACAATCATGAATCGATTATCTCGCATCAGACAATTAGGCACGTAAGAAAACATTGGGGATTTATTAGTATTTGCACACGAGTACGAAGCACATCATAGTTTCGTCTTGTACTGAAGTTGTTTGGAATTGCCGCTCTCTCAATAAAAATGCAATCTTAAATACCGATTTACTTCTAAGAGAGGATTTATCAATATGTTTGGATTAAGTGTCATGGGTAACAAAAGAGCATTTTGTATCCAATAGTTTAATGCCCCAAATTTGCACCTTTTCTTTAGAACGAACTGTCAATTAATATTTGAATTCGGTTAGGATAATTGTCATCATCAACTTCATCGAAAATCTAGGATCAAAATGGTGATTTAAGTATATTATGGTTGTCATTTTCAATGGTTTTCATATTCTCACTTAATGTGATAAAGCTTTACAAAACTTCGATTTTAGGCTTAAGCCCCGGTTACATAAGGCCCCGGAAGCAACACGATTCAACACGACTTTTTGTTCTGAGGCAGTTAACTGTGAATTAACAAAGAGTCGGGGTGAGTCGTGTTGCTTCCGGGCCTCTATGTGACCGGGGCCTTACTTTCTAAAGTGAACTACGTTTTAAAGAGGTACAGATACAAATTCGGCACCCTAACATCCAAACATTGTTCACATATGATTTGCAAATGACAGTCAATTTTCTTCTAACATATATGAAATATGTATTGTTCCTACGTCATGCTCTCGACGTGACTGCCAGAGTAAAGGATAGTAAAGGAGCACATTTCATGCGAACCGCGTGCATGTGTGTGTGGTGGGGGCGGGGAAATTTGAAGAGCGTCAAATTTAGGTAAACAGGTGCCAAAATTACTGAAGGGGCGCCAAATGTCAGCCTGATGATTTCCTTTGCCTCGTGGGGGAGCTGGGGCGGCAGTTAGGGGCTCGCGGATGGAATGGAATTCACATGAGCTCTATTTATTTTGTTTTGGGGTTTTTCTTCTTGCTTATCAGCTCCTCGAGGTGGTGCCTTTGGTTGAGCCCCCCCCCCACCCCTGTTCTTAAACGTCTTCTACACCCCATGCATATCCGGAACAGTTGACATCTCTGCATTATTTTGTAGGCTAGAAACCCAAATATGTGGCAGTGCTTTAACTGGACGAGATCCCGTATTGAGTGTCATAACAGCTCGCCACGGGGAATTCTACTGACACCGTCATACCCTATGCAGTACCACGCTCTGGGACTTGTATTACTAAACGGTGAATTTGGACAAGGAAATTAAATGACTGACCATTCAAAACTTCACCATGACTCTGGGGGTGTTGCAAAAAGTTGCGATTAATTGCAAGATCCGTTGATCGGCAAGCTCCAATGAAAACAAATGTTTCATACGCGTCTTGTCGAAAACGTAGACAGAGTGCGAATGAAAATGCGCGTTCCAATTTCCAATTTGATTTGCAGTTGATTTGCAATCCATTTTTAACTTTTTAGCAACACCCCCAAGATCAGAAATGCGAATATATGACAGTGCTTTAACTGGACGAGATCTCGTATTGGGTGTCATAACAGCTCGCCACAGGGAATTCTACTGACACCGTAATATCCTATGCAGTACCACAATCGGGGACTTGTATTACTAAATGGTGGATTTGGACAAGGAAAATGACTGACCATTCAAAATCTCACCATGACTCTAGGGGTGTTGCTAAAAAGTTGCAATTAATTGCAAGATCCTGTTAATGGCAAACACCTATGAAAACAAATGTTTTGTCATAAGCGCAGACAGTGGGCGAATGAAAATACGCGTTTCAATTTGCAACTGATTTGCAAATCACATTTCCGGTCTAGGTTGTTGCTAAAAGTTGAAATTGATCGCAAATCAACAATTGATTTGCGACCAATTTCAACTTTTTACATGATACAAGCTACTTTCGAAAAACTAGGACGAAAGAAAATTCAATAGTCCTTTGTAATGCTATTCAAATCGGAACCGGCTTGTGATTATTGTGTCCGCACAGTTGAATACACGGCGTACGGCTCTATTGTCGGTGGCCCACTTAACTATTAAGAATTAGTTTATACTTTTTAGCAACACCCCCTAGACCAGAAATGCGAATATGCGAATGTGCTTTGACTGGACGAGATCTCGTATTGGGTGTCATGACACCGTCATACCCTATGCAGTACCACGCTCTGGGACTTGTATTACCAAACGGTGTGTGACTCCGACACCGTCAGCTCTCCATCGATATACACTATGAGTCCAAAAACACAAGACATGGGGCAAAGAAAATTGTCAGCAGAAGGGACAAAGGACGGGGACAATAAAAAAAAAAACTTCATTCAAGCATTCACATAGCTTTAGGATAAAACAAAAAGAAAGTACCATGTGCGACTGTTGTTCAACATTTTCAATGGATAAAAAACATGGAAGTATATTTTGTGTTCATCGAGCTATTAGTGCTTGAATGGAAGTTGTTCACTTTGTCCAATGCCTTTGTCCCTTCTGCTCATAGTGTCCAGAGGATGTCGCAACTACATTTACAAAGTTGCTGTGAATTGCAAGTTCCTGTTCATCAGCAAGCGTCAATTAAAACCATTGTTCCACGCACGTCTTGTCAAAAGCGAAGAAAGTGCGCGAATGAAAATGGGCCTTCCAGTTTGCAAATGATTTGCAGTTGATTTGCAATCAATAGGCGGGTTTACTTATATATTCAAATTTATGTGCGTTTAACGTAGTTACGCGGTATTCCATAGACCGGTTGATAACAATAAGACTACAATACTTGGAATCCAGTTTGCATACATTACTTGTTGCTATGTCGGGCAAGCCTCGGGCAAGCTTTCGGGTTGTCAAGAACAACCTTTGTGTTAGAGGTATGCATAAAATTTGCATCTATTAGTAAACCCGCCTATTGAAACATGTAGCGAAACCCCGGAGGAGGGGAAAAGGGAGTTTTTCTGTATTGTCCAATTTATTTGCCCTTCGAGTTTACAGTGATTTTTTAATGTGAATGAAACCAAAAAAAATGGGACGCCTTCACACTCCTCTGTAGTTCTATTATACAATTAATGTACAGGTGTATCTTAATGGTGATGCAATCACTGTGAGTAGAAGGGACAAAGGATTTAGACAAAGTGAACAACTTCATTCAAACCATCACAATATATTTGTGATTACAAAACAAACTAATTTCCCGTTGTACTCACTGAAAACAAATGCTAATCCTGTTTAGAATTTCTCAGCATGACAAGAAGGATAGAAATCTCGTTTGGGTGAACCTAGCTGGGCTAGATGAATGCTTTAATGGAAGTCGTTTACTTTGTCCAGAGCCCTTACCCCTCTGCTCACAGTGTCTAGTACTAGAATACAATTAGTGGACAGGTGTAAGTATGAAAGTGACAATGTAGTGCACTCGAGGGGATTTACCATTGGGTGGCAATCGCGACAAGTACGAGGCGCTAGCCGAGTGTTGTTTCCACACTATTCTGAATTCTCGAAGCGTCTCTATTGCCACCTACCTCATGGGCTTTAACGTGTTTATTGAACGTATTATATCTAGGTATTAATTCTAAATCGGTAAGATTTTACGTATAGGACAATGTAGAGCACGAGCAATACTGCATGAAGATGTTGCAATCCCGGCATATCAACAATTAAAAGAATTTCCTTTTGGAATACATTCTCATTAAATGTAGGAGGACAACATATCTACTGTAGATATGAAAACAGTGGGAAAATTATTAGCTCAATTACATGTTTTGGTTAATAGCAAACATATGAAAAGTGTATGACATTTTAAATACTCAACCTGTGCGGGGAAATGCAATTGGAAGACGCTGGGCCGACGTTGAGTTTTTTTTCGGCTTGCGAAAGAGAGATAAAGAAGGAGAGAGAATTTAGGTTCAATTCTGCATATTTACCTCTGCCGCACTTGATGTAAAGTTATTTATGCTAGCGATAGCCTATAATTTGTGGTGGGCATGTTTTAGATTTCAAAATACACAGTTGGTTTATGATGAAGATGCTAATCATGATGATGATGATGATGATGATGATGATGATGATGATGATGATAATGATGATGTTGGTCACGGTGATGATTGTGATAAATATGTAGATGATGATGATGATGATGGTGAGGGAGAAGAATAAGAAAAAAAATAATTATTATGACATTGGTATTGAAGGCATTAGTCCCTTTTCATTAACTACGCTCACGAGATTCAATTTCCAATTATTCCTATCATTCTACACGTTTCCTTCAAATTCCGATTTCTGTACTTCTACTACAATAGGACAATAGTTTATTCACCTTGCCTTGAAAGTACTCATTAAAATACAAAGCACGTAGTCCTTCATTTTGCTCGGGCAGAAACATCTTTGCATTTAGAATAGGGACTTAAACCAATTTAAATTTATAATCCCATTTTAGATGATGATAATGATGAAGATGGTGCTGGTAGTGGGGTGATGATGATGTTGATGATGATGGTGATTATGATGGTGACAATAATAACGCTCGTATTGGTGATGGTGGGAATGATAATGATGATGATGATGATGATGATGATGATGATGATGATGATGATGATGATGATGATGGTGATGATGATCAGGATGATGATGAGGATTGTTGTTGTTGTGGTGGTGGTGGTGGTGGTGGCGGTGGTGGTGTTGATGATGATGATGATGATGATGATGATGATGATGGAAAGGGTAATGATGTCGATGGTGATAAGTATTATTATGATGATAGTGGTGGCAATTGCAATAATGATGATAATAATGATGATGGTTTTGATGATATTAAAGGCATTGGTTCCTTTGCCAAATTTAAAGCTGTTGAGAGACGATTTCCAATTATTTCAATTATTCTATACAATTCACATTCTTCTACTACAATAGGACAATAGTTTATTCACCTTGCCTTGAAAGTACTCATTAAAATACAAAGCACGTAGTCCTTCAATTTGCTCGGGCAGAAACATCTTTGCATTTAGAATAGGGACTTAAACCAATTTAAATTTATAATCCCATTTTAGATGATGATAATGATGAAGATGGTGCTGGTAGTGGGGTGATGATGATGATGATGGTGATGATGATCAGGATAATGATGAGGATTGTTGTTGTTGTGGTGGTGGTGGTGGTGGTGGCGGTGGTGGTGTTGATGATGATGATGATGATGATTTGTTTGTTTGTTTGTTTTATTTCCGTCATAAAAGATAACACAACAAATACAAAATAAAAAGGAAAATATATACACAACATACAAAAGAAAGTAAAGATTATATATACATAATAAGATAATAACTTACAAGAATTTACTCGATTAAAATAAAATAACATGGCAAGCAGCAGATTTATAACATATATATGAATAAAAGAAAGTTAAAAAGAAGAGATCGGAGAGAGACGGCTGGACAGCCCAATATCAGCTGCACTGCAAACAAGTGCAGCTGGTCTTCCTTGGGGACCAGATGATGATGATGATGATGGAAAGGGTAATGATGTCGATGGTGATAAGTATTATTATGATGATAGTGGTGGCAATTGCAATAATGATGATAATAATGATGGTTTTGATGATATTAAAGGCATTGGTTCCTTTGCCAAAATGATGATGATGATGGTGATGATGATGATGATGATGATGATGATAGTGATGATGGTGGTGGTGATGATGATGATGATGATGATGGTGATGATGGTGATGATGATGATGATGATGATGGTGATGATGGTGATGATGATGGTGGTGATGATGATGATGATGATGATGATGGGGATGGTGATGATGATGATGATGATGGTGATGATAATGATGACGATGATGATGATGATGGTGATGATGATGGAGGTGATAATTATTATTATTATGATGATGGTGTTTGTCATGATGATGATGCTGCTGATGATGACGATACTGGTGATGATGATGGTTATGATAACATTAAAAGCATTGGTCCCTTTCCAATACGTATGCTGTTGAGACTCAAATTCCAATTATTTTATTTTAGACCATATTCCATACATACCCTTTGAGTCAATTTTTGTTCTTCTAGTACAATAGCACAATAGTTTATTCACCTTGCTTTGAAAGTACTCATTAAAAGCAAAGCACGTAGTCTTTCACTTTGCTCGGGCAGAAACCTCTTTGCATTTAGAATCGGGACTAAAACCAATTTAAATTTATAATCCCATTTCAGACAAGTAAATTTACAAATGCGACCCCGTCTACCAAATGCTTACAATATAGCAATTTGCATTTTTATGTAGAATGCCTAAAAGGCGATAAGAAAGGAAAAGATAGTCCCTTTTTATTTTCTGTATGGATGCTTTAACGTCTGAGGGACACATGTGTATTATGAGAGTATTTCTTCAGTAGTGTTCACACTCAGAGCCAAAATCTTAAGATTTCAGAAGCTACGGCGAGTTGTTTAACTCTCCAAGACGCCTTGATTTTTGTCAAACAGGCCAGAAGCCGATTTGTTAAAAAAAAACCACCCACAAACGCAAAACAAAAACGAAACACTGAGAAGGCGACTTGTTCATGTTGTAAGAACATTCCTAGGGGCCTTGTCTTTGACGAGAAGGCGGGAAGGCTATTTAAACGAACTCGCCTTGGCGCCTAGAGTAGGACGAGAAAGCGAGAAGGCGACTTGATCTTTGTCTAATGGCAGTTTTTATCTATTCAGTTGTCATCACCATATTTGTGTATCTTGTGTTTAGTTGTGTCCAAATCCATATTCAGCACGTATCTCTGTTTATATAGAGAGTCAGATATAAAGTTAAATATCTTTAAAGTTTTCTTGCGATAGTATTGCATTTTATTTCAGTTGGCAGATTTTTTTTCATATATATTATCATAATATCTAATGATGATTCAAAGCGTCCAATTTACTCAGGGTAGCCACTTCAAGTGTACAAAATTGCTCTCATTAAATGGTGAGAGCTTCGTCGTTGTATTCGTTTTTTTCTGAAATGGGGAAAACGTTATCGCATTCGGGAAGGAAAACAGCAGTAATGTTATATCCCTGTTCCACTAAATTTACATTTCAAAAAGCTGTAACAGAAAGGAAGTACGGTGTGTGGGTTTGCGTGCGTATGCGTGAATTGGAAAAGGGCTTATACTTAATGCATGTCTGTATAATGTTTAACGTGAAATCGAAAGTCAATGTGTATTATTTATAAAAGGTGGGTTGTGAGCGGAAGGGACAACGGATTTCGATAGAGTGATTAGCTTCCATTCGCAATAATTAGAGGTATACAAAAAAATATCCTTCCCTACTATTCTGCGGGAAAATATCAAACAAATGTAACTGTATGGTGAATAAACAGGAAACTTCTTCCTTTTGTATGCACGAAGCTAGTGTGGCTGTTTGAATGAAAGTTGAGTTTTTAAACACCTTTGTTCCTTCTGCTCATGACGGCGGCTGCTGCGGAAAGCATTAAGGAGTGTGGGTTTACGTGGGTGTGCGTGAATTGGAAAGGGGCTTATATTTAATGCATGTCTGTATAATTTTTAACGTTAAATGGAAGTTCAATGTGTATTATTTATAAGAGGTGGGTTGTGAGCGGAAGGGACAAAGGTTTGGACAAAGTAAACAAGTCCCATTGAAGCTTCGCAATAACCAGAGGCAGACAAAATAAAAAGAATGTTTTCTGTTTTCCTTGGAGAAATGTTACTGTTGCATGCGCTGAAACAAGTGCGACAAGTGTCCGACATTCTTTTCTGGAATAACAGGAAAGGAAATATGTTTGTGTACATCTAGCCGAGATTAATGTCTAAATATGAGCCGTCTAGTTTGTCATATTTCTTTGTCCGTTATGCTCACAGTGCATTCTTTCCTAGCAAAATTATATGCACGTGCCTTTTATTTTTACCAAGATTGAGTGAATCTTTTTAAGAGAAATATGAATGCACTTTATTACATGATATTCCTAAGGATGATGGGTCATTGGATACAAACTCTTAAAGCCCAAATAAAGTTTTGGTAAAAGCGAATATTTTTATCGCCTAATTTTGTCTCCAAATCTAAATAAAATGAAGCATAATATCATGAACATGTTGTACAAAAGATTGTGCGAAAATTAACAAGTTTTTGGAAAAGTTATAAGCTAAAATGTGCAAAATATTTCAGCGTCGTGTACCCCGACACTAATTCAATATTTTCTTTCCTGATAAAGGACAATTTCTCATGCACAGAATTGGATAAAAATTTCAGAATTTATTCTTTGTGTATTCCTTGTTATCATGCTTTTGGATAAATCTTGGGTACACCTTTGTATATGCCCGGTAACAAGCAACATATTGTTATAACCAAGAGTGGGCGCTAAATACGATTTAACGGTCAAATTCAAATTTTCAAAAGAATCAGCTCGTAGGAAAATATGCAATGGTCTCAAAATGTGTATAAGAATTATATGTCATGATAAATATCCCAAAAATTCACATTTTTAAATCTTTTCCAAAAACTATACTTGGGCTTTAAGATGGTCAGATGGTGGTAGAAAATTCACCAAACACTGGTCAATAAACTGGCCACATAACAATTGGTTAAAGTATGTATGGTTGAATTTGCATTTTCCATTAGAAGTTTCGAATATTATGATAAAGAATGGTGTAGACAGTATAATGCCGAGTGTTGGGTAAACTTTAACCCAACTTTTTTAGGAGTGTACTTCATTCAAATGTCCCTGAAAGGGTAAAAAAAAACAATGATTGGAAGTGGTAAGTTATTATGACTTCGCCACCTAATATACCAACCATGAGAAGAGTAAAAGCTTTAACTCTTTGGCATATTGTGACCAATAGTTGGGTGAAAAATTTGATGCCCATTGATGGATGAAAGTATGCCCAATTTTTTTAGGAGTGTACTTCATTCAAATGTCCCTGCAAGGGTCAAAAGACCCAATGATTGAAAGTGGTAAGTTATTATGACTTCGCCACCTACTAGACCAGCCATGAGAAGAGTTATCATAAAGGTTTCACTCTTTGGCATATTGTGACCAAACATTATGTGGAAAATTTGATGCCTTTTGATGGGTAAACTTTTTCCCAACTTTTTAGGAGTGTACTTCATTCAAAATTTCCCCGAAAGGGGTCAAAACACCCAATAATGGGACGTGCTAAGTTATTATGACTTAGCCACCTATTAGACCAGCCATAAGATGAGTTATTATACAGCTTTCACACCAACAACGCAAATTTTCTAGACAATAATTCGAAAGGAAAATTGGCCTGGCAGACATTGCCCCGTTGAGTGTCAAATCCCATTACACTCATGCTCTCATCTTCATATTTGCTCATTTGAGGCGGTGGAGCATTTACTTGCAGACATTACCCCAGCCTAAAGGAGAACTTCACCCAGACATTGATGGGCGCTCAGTGGATGAAGAAAAATACAATGGTCAAGCTGTGAAAAATTTGAGCAAGGTCCAGCAATCCATTGTAAAGTTATGAATTTTCAAAGTTTTGATTTATACCCCTCATGGGCTCCTTAAATTGGCAACATACAAGGATAAAACTGCTGCCAATATGGATTATTATGACTTCGCCACTTTATAGACCAGCCATGAGATGAGTTATTATAAAGATTTCACACCGGCAAAGCGCATTTTCTAGACAACAATTTGAAAGGAAAATTGCCCTGGCAGACAGTGCACCGTTGAGTGTCAAATCCTATTACCACCTGATTGCACTCATGCTTGCATCGCCATATTTGCTAAATTGAGGCGGTGGAGCATTTACTTAGAGGAGAAATTGCCCGAGCTTAAAGACTATCCGATGTCAAAAATTATGAACCAATTAAACCAAAATAACTTTATACGACAACATGTGGATTACTGTAGTAAAGGAATTGAAAGAACTTAAGAAAATCAAACCAAAATAACTTTATACGACACCATAATGGATTACTCTAATAAAGGAATGGACCACTTTCGCATATGTATTCAAATTTATTCACGTCTGCCCGATATCAAACTATGCCTTCCGCTGTCAGAAAATAATTAGAGTACAATATTCAGAATGCCACTTGTATACATTAACGTTGCTAGGTTGGTCAAACATTGTAGCTTGACCAACCTAGCAACAACCACTGTGTGCTATCAACATTCCTTCTATTGAAATAGTTGGTCTTTGTGCGTTTGACGAAGAAGCGTGCATAAAATTTGAATACATTACAAAAGTGGTCGATTAAAAGAAAATAAACAACTCGTTTTGATCGATGCAATTGAAGCCTAAATCCAAATTGCATTATGCTACTCTGACCACGATGGTCACTTTCTACCGGTCTCAATATAACCACACCAAATACCTCGTAAAGCATTTCAAAATTGTTGACGATGGAAAAAAAAACATCGTTTCCATTTGACTAAAGTCACCATCGGTCCCCAAATATCCAAACTAACAAAAACGAACATGTTTTATGAACGAACATGTTATATAATGAACATCCTACATTTTGGAAATGTTACAAAAATAAAAATGCTACATAACTTACATAGGAAAGCATTTAAACAAATTAAAATTCATCTTCTTTAAAAAAAAAAATACTCTTACTTTAAAAGCAAGTAGGGTCATCCTTGAAAGCTGTCCATCGGCAAATTGGAATGAAAGTATTTTGTCTGCCGGATCTTGAAAGAGGTGCTAATAGTCAATCCAACTTTAATTTTAGTACATTACGGCCCATCTTGGATAATTCCATGGAGAACCTTCATGGCCGTCGATATGGCAAAAAATAATAATTGTTTGATGACTCTCCAAGTCGAACCTCTTAAACCTGAACGTGTTTTTTTTTTGTGTGTTTACTGTTTTTTTTCTTTTTGTTGCTTTCCACCTAAGTTGCGAAGAATACACTGTAAAATGTAAACAAAACAAAACAAAAAACCCGACATGTAAAATTAATCCTGAAAAGTAATTTTCAGATGTTCTTTGGCTTTTTACCCCCTCTAAGTCCTATTTTCCTCATGATTTGTGTGAATTTTACGCTGAAAAAAATCCCGACCGTCCTACGCTTTCTTTTTTTCAAATGTGTGTTTTCGAAATTTATGATAATGATGCGATAATGTTTGGACATGTTGATAGGAATGTTAATAAGTCATAAAATGGCTATCCTATAAATACTTATATCTTACACTCCGTCAATCAATATCTTTAAAGGAAACTCCCCCATTATTTTTGCTTCTAGGATTAATCGTTTCTCTGCATAACTAATGTAAGAATAACACGATATAAACTATTTCCGAAAAGTTAACTAGAACACACACAAATGGTCCGTACACCTTGTATTCAACTGTGCGGACACAACAATGACAAGCCGGTACCGAATTCAATAGCATTAAAAAAAGAGCATTGAAATTGCGTTCGACTTAACTTTCCTAAAATACTTAATATCGTGTTGAATAGAAAAATGAATAATAATAATAAAAAGACAAACGGATGGTGAAGCCAATCCCACGAAGAAGACATTCTGAATATCATTTTGTTGTCCATTTCCAAGTCATGGTGTTTTCAACGCTTGCTTTTAGGAAGGCTGATTCTATCAAATCAAACAATATACACTGCATTTGGAATGTTTTGATACAAATCAAACAGTCGGGGCCTCCGACTAAATAAAAGATCGAGACGGGATAAAATTGTATAAAAAGTGACTCGTGTTAGGCGTTGAGTGCCAGACGATGAAAATTTAGTATTCTCGCCAAGTCGCCCCTCCCCCTCCAACCCACCTACGAGGGGCCCGCATGTGCGCCCATAATATTTTGTGAGTCTAGTGCAGTTTTAGAGGGAATTTCGGAAAAGTCATTAATTTTATTTATTTGCTGTATTTGATTGCCGTCACCTTTCATTTAAAAAGTTACAATTTCGCTTATGTAAGTTCTTATACAAACGTGCATGCTTGCTTGGGGAGGATGACAAAGTGGCAGGTACAATAACATAAAATTAAATGCATGCGCCTTAAATCAATATCTCTTGCTTCCCTTTTTATACTCTGGCACTCTTTTCAAATCAGCTCAGCTCATTTTTCCATGTTTAATCTTCTCCCAATATTCTGCTATGTTTGGAGTTGTATTGTAATAGTGTAGTTCCTATTTTTCTTGCATATGCAAAATATATGGTAAATAAATAAAATAAACATGATTGTTGCAATAAAGGTATTGGGCAACCGACCCTTGCTTGCCGTTTTCTCAATTCTTCTAACACCCAGGCGGCAAATCTCCTTTAAGAACCCTGAAAATATGGGTTCTAAAAAAGGAAATTTCTACCAAAAAGGAGGAGAAACGTGGTTTCCATGCCCTCCTGAAAACAAACAACAAAAGAAGTGGGGATTTTGGTTGGATGTATATTCATGTTTCTCCGTGTGCAAAATATGTTAGCTTATGCCCTTCAGTTGTTAAAGGGTTAACATGGGCGAGTGTTACAAACACGATATAAACTATTTTCGAAAAATAAAGTCGGTCGAAGGAGAATAGATCCGTTCGCCGTGAAATGAACTGTGTGGACACAACAATGACAAGCCGGTTACGATTTGAATAGCATTACGAATAACCATTGAAATGGTGTTCGACTTTATTTTTCGAAAATAGTTTATACCGTATCGTGTTTACATCGAACTTTCATTCGTGATGTAACAAAGACATTCGGCTTTACAAGGGATTCGTAGACGACAACTTTCAGAAGGGATGATATCGAAGCTAAAAGCCCCCTGCCCCCCCCCCCCCCCTCCTCTTCCGTACTTGTGCGAATTGAGGTGGACGAAGGCTGACGAATTTCAAAAGTATGGAACCTTTACGTGCAATGCTAAGGCCAGTTTGTAAAAGTCTTCTTCTCGTCCAGGAGAATACGCCTTAGCGAGTTGAACAACTCGCCTTCGTGTTGCACGTATAAGATTTTCCCAAGCCGCCAGCCTTCGTCTTCCTCAATTCGCATATCTTTCGAGGGTGTATGGGGTGGTGGCAGGGGGCTTTCGTAATGTGACGATGACATCCGGCTTTATAAGGGATTTATGGACGACAACTTTCAGACGGGCTGATATCGAAGCTAAAAAAAACCCTCACACCAAACCCCCTCACATCTATGCGAATTGAGGCGGACGAAGGCTGACGAATTTGAAAAATATGGAACCTTATACGTGCAATGCTAAGGCCAGTTTGTAAAAGTCGTTTTCTCGTCCAAGAGAAGGCGCCCTGGCGAGTGATAAACAACTCGCCTTCGTGCTTTACGTACAGGATTTTTCATTTCTTTCCAATACTTCAGCCTTCGTCTTCCTCAATTCGCATATGTTTTAAGGGTGTGTGGGGGTGGGAGCAGGGGGGCTTTCATAATGTGACGATGACATCCGGCTTTATAAGGGATTTATGGACGACAACTTTCAGACGGGCTGATATCGAAGCGAAGTCGTACATTAAGCATGGGTGATAAGTGACAACATAAAGCAGCAGTACGACTGTACGATACGAGAAAAGGAATTTATATAAACTTCTCCCAAAAGGTTTGAAACCTAAGCTTCCGGAGTCATAACAAAAATGTTGGAAATCCTCTTCCATATCTAGCCACATTAATGAGAGAAGTGTTTTTATCTCAAGAATGAAACCTAACATTTATGCAATTTTCTTTGAAATGTCAAAAAGTCTGAAAGATAAAGTTTCAAAATCTGTAATATTTATCAAACATTATCAACGCAACGTAGAAGTGTAGCAGTACATAGAAAATGACACAAAANCGGTATTCACTTATTATACTGCCTTAATTACATATCAGGTTTAACTTAAATTAGAGTTTAAATCTGTGGTTTAAGTATGGTAAGCCCAAAGTGCCAAAACTCTATTTAAACAGTATAATTTTTATGTTAACTGCTCTCTTTTCTCATTATCTAATATTGTAGAAAACTATTTAAGTTGTTATTCCAAGACAATTTTTAATACTGTGTGCGAAATATCCTGGTAAATTAAACACCGACTGTTATAGATTCAAGCCTCTTTTGGCTTACCATACTTAAACCACAGATTTAAACTCTGGTTTAAGTTAAACCTGACATCAGAATACGGGCCATTAGGTTTAAACGTTCTTAGATTGGGTAGCTAATACATCTTTCGCTAAAACCTCAATGATCACTGATGATTAGTACTGGGTAAATTAATGTCTTGTTTGAAAGTAAAGCAGCAGTAGTGAGGCTGCAAAATCGTTGATAAAATTCAAATCTCTATCTGTTTAGATATACATGTATATATTGATCTATTCATTTATAGAAGGCATATTCGGCAATATTTGGTCTTATCATCTTCACTTAATTGAGTCCTCTGTAAGGTAAGACAGACGTCTTTATTTTTGTTACTGTATTTTTGGACGTTCGAACTTTTTTGAATGTCTGAATGTTGCGGGCATATTATGTCCTCAACAAAATTATTTGGTCTGAAGAAGGAGAAAATTGTCAAGACGAAAACAAATCTTCTCTTTATTCACAACTGATAGATTTGATTAGGTCCATATGAGCAGCAAATCAACGAAAGATATCTCCTCTACCAAAATCGAAAATAAATTACTTTACTTGAATTACTTACTGCCGGGGGCTACTCCGTGACTATAGATTTTTTTTCTTTCTCTTTCTTTTTTGTTGATATTTTACCAAATCAATTGAAGATTGCTTCCATTACCCCTCTGTCATGTCTGTAAAAGTTCTGAAGTTTAGACTCGATGCAGGATCCCCATTCAATTCAATTCAATGTTTATTAAAATATATCATAGCAGCCAGGAGGCTGAATTGTGACATATCATACAATTAAAAAGACAAATTGTATGATATGTCACAATTTGTGACATTTTGATGACATGTTCTGCATGATCTTGACAAAAATGATAACAATAGTAATCACAATAGTAACAATAATACTAAAAAATGTCGGCAATATTCGTAATGAATAGATAAAATATGGTAAAGAAATATTCAGGGTCATATCATTCAAATAAATGTTTCGTTTTCTATATTATTTTGCTTGTAATTGACTACATCCATAGCGATTTTATCATTGTACATGAAGAATTTTCGTATTTAAATATGTGATCATTTGTAGAAAAAAAAGAAAGAAATTTTGTGATACATCGCTTTTTATATCCCTTACACTAAGATCGTTGCATTGACAGTGTACAGACGAGAAAAATGAATAGATTTGCTAAGAAAGCCGTTTGCCATTGAATAGTACCATGGAATAGTACCATGGA
>BQKZ01006756.1:5225-25757 GCA_036244855.1 Temnopleurus reevesii | reverse complement strand
GGGGGGGGGGGGGGTGGCATTTTTTTATGACAGCTTTATGGGGGGGGGAAGATGAAACATCTTTGAAACTTAGAGTAGCTGAATGTATGACAGAATGGTGAATTTATGATCCAAAAAGAGTGAAAAAAGATTAATGCTAATGGAAGCACCTGTCTTTAGGCCAGTGAATTGATAACACTCTCCCTGGGGAGGTTTATCTGTGCATTGTTTGTTGCTGAAAAAAAAAGATATATGTGGATTGCATTCACGGTTGTTCATATCCAATGGGATCATCCGGGTAAAAGCCTAGTACGGAAGTGATCTCGCGCAGTGTAAGCAATGCGCGTGTACTAGATTTATTCCTTGAAATGCGAAGTGCGCCGCGGATGGCTGCCAGGCTAAAGCCAGGGTAATAATAATGTTAAGCGCCTTGAGCACTCAGCAGAGTGGATACGTGCGCTATATGAATTGCATCTATTTTTATTTGCCCCCTGATTTGAACAACGGTAAAGGCACTTTTTTTGCGGATTAAGCATGGGTTCAAAATTTTCTTATCTTCCATTTCAGGATATCACTGTGGTGAAGACCATGAAGAGTCCTCCGGCCGTTGTAAGGCTGGTCCTGGAGGCCCTTTATTTTTCTGAAAGTCATGAAATCTGACATGATCTCATACACCAGACCCTTTGATCCTGTGATCAAAACATTTTGATTTCAGCGTGGATCTATGGTGATCACTTTTTCCACTTTAAGCCATCATTGTAGTATACTGTATCAAGAGACTTGTTTGGCTGGTCGTGTAGACTGTTTAGGATCCTAAGCCCTGAATCCCATTATCCATTAGCTATCAAAATGGTTTTATTATAAGCATTGACTTAAGATGTTTTCATTCTCCATTTTAGGATATCACTGTGGTGAAGACCATGAAGAGTCCTCCTGCCGGTGTAAGGCTGGTCATGGAGGCTGTGTGCATCTTGAAAGGCATCAAACCGGACCGTATCCCTGATCCCGGTGGATCTGGGAAGAAGATTGAGGACTTCTGGGGACCTTCTAAGAGGATGCTTGGTGATATGAAATTCTTACAGAGTCTTCACGACTATGATAAGGTGAGTTGGTAATCACAACGGAAATATTGAGGGTCCAGTGATACAATGATGTAACTCGCCTTTTTGTGAAAATGAGGCTTTGCCATCAGAATTTTCAGCAAAGTGTGACACTTCTTATAAACACAATGATATAAAATTATTATAAAGAAACCAAGTTGTCCTTTGAAATTTCATTTTCATATATGGAGCAATCTGTACGAAAATATATTACTGCATTTTTCTCCAAATGGCCAAATTTAGAGTCATGTGTTTGTTTTGCTGTCCCCTTGATGTGACCCATCAGAGGGAAATCCCAAATATGCTGCATAAATTGAAATAGATCTTGAAATATACTGGACCAAAGAACTAAAAAACTTCAGGCAATTTCTGTTTTGGCCAAAGGTATAAAATATTGACCTTTACAGCTGTTGAATCAGCAAAAGTTTGATTATTGACAGTGTCAGCCGTTGCTTTTAACAAGTATGAACAATTCTCTCTCCCCCCCCCTCAGGATAACATTCCTCCAAACATCATCAAGACAATCCGTACCAAGTACATCCCCAACCCAGACTTTGACCCCACCAAGATTCGTCAAGCCTCCACCGCCTGTGAGGGTATCTGCAAGTGGGCTCGTGCCATGGATTCATATGATCAGTAAGATTCACTTCTTTTCAATGTTTTTTTTACTGATAATGTTCACATGTAGTGCCGTCATTGAATGACCATGATGGGAAAACATAAGGTTGATGATCAGATTTTTCTTAAGTTATTTACACGTATGGGTAATCCCATAAACTATGCACATTTGGCTGTTCTGGCTGGTGTATAATATACTGTTATTGTGTTGATGCGTAGCCATTGTGACATAATACTTTCTTGCCAATTATACATTTCTGACTGAATGTGTGTAATGAAATGAGAGTTCTATTTTGAGCTAATTTAGAAACTTACTGTATGACCAAAGGTATTAGTGTACACATATGTATGAGGATAACCATCCATTGAATGTTTTTGAGTATCTTTAAATTTGAGGATGCAAGAGTAAAATCGTAAGTCAAAAGCCCCCCGAAGTAACAGTTTTACAATTTTCATGCATCTTTTATATTTTCTGATATTAATTTCTAGCTCACAAGTTTCCCCAAATTAAATGAATACTAAATTTGTTTGTGCTGTAGATGCAAAAGCAGCAAGTTTGATTGTCGCTGTAAAATGATATCTGTTCAGAGACTCCAAACTTAACCTGTTAACTACTGAATTATGTAATTACAGTATACTTTGTGTAGCGACTTACTGGTTCCCAATGGGTTAAGAAACAGACAGCAGTTTTAAACGTAGTACCTTCTTTCAATCCACAGGGTGGCTAAAGTGGTTGCGCCCAAGAAGGAGGCTTTGGCTGGTGCTGAGGGTGAGCTCAAGGTTGCCATGACAGCGCTGGAGAAGAAACGAGCGGCTCTCAAGGAGGTCCAAGACAAACTCAAGAAACTTGAGGTACGTTATCGGAGAATGACATTTCAGAAGTTAAACAAATCTTGTCTCTGTCACTATCAAGCCACCACATACAGGGCACTCTATGGGGGTGCTGTTCAAAAGTCGCAATTGATCACAAGTTGCAGTTGATCGGAAAGTACCAATCAAAATTATTGACTCACACGTCTTGTTAAATGCGCGTACCGATCGCAAATGAAAATGTGTGTTATAATTTGCGAAGTTGCAGTTTATTTGCAGTTGTTTTTGAACAACACCCCCTAAGACACTCTTCTGATCTACAGTGTTAAACTACTTTCACAGAAATCAGTGTAGCAGATACTAGTTGAACCGCCGATTCAAACAGGACAAGCACTCACAAAAGTGGACTTCATAAATGGTTTGGAAATCCACTTTGTGAGCTATTTTAAGCTACTGAGGGTGTAATGTAGGTTTCTACCAAAACAGTTGACAAATTCATTTTGCTGTCTTTTAGATAGAAAAATCATATTCCTTACACTTTTTCATGTATATTTCTTGATGTCATCTATCATGACACCATTTGGGGTTTCTTTGATGCAGCACAGGGCACCTCTGATGACGTTTAAAGAAAGATAATTTGGTAATTAACCTGAAAATGAGAGACGTCCCATGTGTGTAGTTTCCACAAACCAGAAGTCACTACCCCAGTGCCAACAGGCCGATATCGATGGTATCATGCGATATAATTTGATATCGCCTATTGTTGGCAGCAAGCATTGAAAAGCAAGACTCATATATGCTACAAATTGCTGCTCACATATTGTAATTTCTTTTTATTTCTCTGTCAGGATAAACTGGAGGCAAACAAGAAGAAGAAGTTAGACCTTGAGAACCAGGTAGACCTGTGCTCTAAGAAGCTGGACAGGGCTGAGCAACTCATTGGTGGACTCGGAGGAGAGAAAGACAGGTAAGCATATAGTTGGAGCTCGATCTACATGTACAGAACCGCTTGCCCGCTTGCCCAGGGCAAGTGAAAATAATGTGGGCAAGAATTTCTCAAAGTGGCCACATTTGATATAGTAAAACATGCGCGATACAAACTTTTTTCATTCTAATTACTTTGCAATTTAATATCCCCCTAAATATGATTTGATGAACATTGGTATGATCATATCTTGTTTTAATTTAATTGTAGCCTAGAGCAACCATTATAATTAGTTCATGGTTTCTCTTTCCGTCTAGATAATCAACCTTAATTTGCCACTATCATTTGTGCAATTAATCACATCAAATATTCATTAGAAGTGTCTCAGATGTTGCCTTTGCTTTTACAAACCATTTCTTCTACACTTTCAACAATATGCATCATCAATGCAGCGACATTGAGTCTAGATTAAAAACACTCCAGCCATGTTCTCATTTTCATTCAAAGCCTTGTTGGTAATTAATTGACCTGATTAGATTTTTCTTCCTTTTTTAAATACTTTGTTTCATACCGGTATTTCTTTGGAAAATGTATATACAGACTCTTCACGGTTAAAAGATCGACAATATGTCATTGTGCTGATAATGGACAGGCTGAGGGTTAATTATCTCTTTGTGTGAATTTTCTGCTAACCTTCAGCACTTGTTAATGTCCCTAGATACGTAAAATGTACATCTCCTTGCATTATCTATGAATATGTTTTTAACAAAATTAAAATTTGTTTGTGTCTAGATGGAACCAATCTGCTGCCGACCTTGGCAAACTGTACATCAACTTGACTGGTGACGTGCTCATCTCTTCGAGTCTGGTTGCATACCTTGGTGCATTCACATCTGCGTACAGACTGGTGAGTAGAAACTAGTCNACACGCAAAATCCCATAGACATTTGACAGCGGGCAATAAAGTAATTTATTGACCGCTCTGTCTTTTACGGGGCAATAAAGTGTAAAAATCACATGGCTCAGATGTCTGATACGGTTAATAATATGTCATTGTGCTGATGATGGACAGGCCGAGGGTTAATTATCTCTTTGTGTGAATTTTCTGCTAACCTTCAGCACTTGTTGATGTCCCTAGATACGTAAAATGTACATCTCCTTGCATTATCTATGAATATGTTTTTAACAAAATTAAAATTTGTTTTTGTCTAGATGGAACCAATCTGCCGCCGACCTTGGCAAACTGTACATCAACTTGACTGGTGACGTGCTCATCTCTTCGGGTCTGGTTGCATACCTTGGTGCATTCACTTCTGCGTACAGACTGGTGAGTAGAAACTAGTCCAGTCTCTGCTAGGTTAAAAAAATATAATTTGTTTGGATGCCCAAGAATGACCATCTGGAAAATTTCATTGGTTGTTCGGAATTTATTTTTTTTAAAGTTCATTAATTTCTTTTTGAACGGATTTTATGTAGAAAATGAGACTTTGAATGCAGTTAGAATTACTTCTGAAAAGGACTTCTTAGGATTTTTTTGCATATGTTTATTAAAAATTTCACTGAAAATTAATTTGCAGTAATTGTATTTCACATGATTATCTATAATTTGAAAGTGATTTAAAAAAAAATTAAGTTAGTGAATAGAGAAAAACTAAAAAAAAGTTTAGGTCGTGGCATTTTTAGAGGGTCGGTTGGTTGAGGACATTCAAACATTTTAATATTTTTGCCTTATTCTCTTTGATATTGGTTGTGCATGCGATGATTGTAACCTTGATGCTGTATTATGCTGTTGTTGAAAGGATTGTGTTGGTGTATGCTAAATATGTAATGAAACAGATAAAAAGCAGATTGTTCTTGGAATAAGTCATTTTTAATGCATATTTTTGTCACGGTAGTTGTTTCATGACTTTAAAATTGTTTGATATTTTGTCCGACACCAAAGATAATTCTACTTATGAAATTCAGTGTCTCTTGATAGACGAACGAGGTAAATCAAAAGATATGAATAAATTTATAGTGTTCGATTTGTCATTGTTAATTCATTTTCTCTATATGTTATAATTAGGTCAATTTTTAGAGCAGTTAGATAAATGAAAAAATAAAGACTTCATTTCTCACCAGGCAGAATCCATGTATGCTCTTTAAAAATTTATGTCCATTAAAATTGAATTTTTCTAGAGAAGACCAGTCCCGTTGATACTCCAGTTTTTTAGATTAAATTTTGCCAAGATTTTTTTTCCTTTGAGGCAATTTAAAAAAAAACTAACTATAAGGTCTTCTTAAATATGGTATTGAAGGAGAACTCATTGAGCATAACTTTGTTTATTATACTGCTCTTTTGACGAAATCTATCATTTTTCATTACCTTTCTTACAGCTTCATGTTTTTGCTCAAGTCCCAAGCTGTTATTATTCCAATTTTGAATTTTGTTTTTAGTATGTTGGAATTGTTTCCTAATATTCATATTAAGCAACATTTTTTGCACATACATAAAATCAAATTCAGACAAACGTTCTGGTACCCATGCATCATTGTGAACTGCTATTAGCATGTTGGAATGGCTACCTATTGTTCGAATTAAAGCGAATATTGAGTACTTGAAAAGAACTTCAATTTGGAAAAATGAATGATTAAAATAATCTTATGTTACAAACAAAGCACAACGTGACTTGTGTAGACAAGGGAAAACTAATATGATAACCTCAAACCAATTAAAAGCGAAATTATGTCATTCTCCACGTGCTCTGTCCACTGCAGCAAACACAGGAAGCAGCGCGTGGGACTGGTATAAAATCTGTCGGCCTGACATGGCCCAATTTTGACCCTTTATTTGCACATTTCTCTGCCATTATACATTTTCTTGCAAAACACTTTGGCACATATTATTTATTCATAGTTCTGAACATTCTTCTCACATTTTGTGCGATTCTGTGAACATTCATTTTATCTTTTTAACAAATACCAGAATATATCTTTAAGCAACAAGATTCATACTTCCTTACAATTCCATTCAGAGAAATGTTCCAGTCATATCCCTCGTTCATATTTACTGACGCTCCATCTCTGCTCAACACTCATGAATTTGCCCGCTCCGTTATTCATCTTTTTTATCAATGCATTAGTCTAATATGTTGGTTTATTTGAGTGCATGAGCAAACTTCAACCTGGGACTTTTCACATTGTTTGTTTAAACGCATGCATTTAGCATTCAATCACGATTTGTGGATCAGTGGGCAGGCATTCCATATCCTGTTTGGAAAATAGGTGTTCGTAGTTATTTATAGACAACAGCTAATTTGGACTTTGAAAATTTAACTACCATTTCTGAGTTTATTCTCATTTTTCATCTCTTCGTCTTTTTTCCCCTTCACATTTTTGATACATCATACACTTAAAATACATCTCTTTATATTTTATGTTTCATATTGAAGCTATCATCTACTTAAAACAGATTTCTCTTTGTTCTCTAATCAAATGCTGTTGAGTCACCATTCATAGTCATTTATAATCAGAACTTTTCAAACCAATGGTTGAGGTCAAGGCCTTTCAACCACTCTCATTGTTTTCACTATGTATGTTGTTGAAAACCAAAGTGGAAATGTTGTTTAGATATTTTGCTTCTAAGTGTTTTGAGTGACAATGTTACACATCTCATGTGAGCATATACTTGTGAGTGATTGAATGGATGGATGAATGAGAGGGAATTTTGATAGATTTTGATATCACTCATGAATTAGTAACCCAACGGCTTAAAGTGCATGAATACCATTGATTTTTTAATGAGTTTATCATAATTTTGAAGTATTTTTGAATTTTTTTTCTTCTGTATTTCCTTGATTTTTTTTTCCACAAAGCAATACCAACAAAATTTTTTCATCGCTTGATTTCGTGTTGTCATGTCTTAAATATATCACGCAAGATGCGCATTAACTCAACAGCATTGTTTTTGCTATTTGCACTGATGCTGTAAAATTTTTAATCATAGCTTCAGCTCATCGTCACAACTTACTAATTGTTTTATTTCTGAATTTAGATAATAAAGTATTCATATGTTTGCAGTTGCCATGTAATAAGAGGTACAAAATTGGCGCTGCAAGTAAGTCATACTGTGTACTGTTGGAAGGAAATTGAGATTTAAATGGGGGGGGGGAGGGAAGGGGGTAAGATGTGGGAGGGTCGAGGGAGGAATAGGGGATGTGTAGAGGAGGAGGAACTTGATTAATGAATAGCACCCATTATCTTAAATGGCAAGGTCTTTTTAATGACTCCACGTAAGAACCCACATTACTACACCAACACAAAGTTTTGTTAAATTTGTAATTATCTGAGTTTAGTTGAATGTTTCCCTTATTCAACAAAGTTCCCTTTCCTCATTTCCTCAATTAATTGCCACACTTGTCAGGATCGTCCCCTAATGTCAACATTGTTGACGATTACCGCACCCAGGCCACATCCAAACGCTGTTATAAATGAAGGTTCATTAGTAGGGATGAGAGTAAAAAAAGAAAAGGAAAAATCCTTCGTCGTTAGGGCAGGCTGGTTTGTTTTATTTGCATGCGAAGTGGACTGTAATACCTTACCACTCAACATTGAACCCACATCCATATCGATTTGACACCATAATCACATACATTTAGAATGTATATCTCCAATTAACGGTTTGGTCAGGAGCCATATTTTCTCTTTTGACATTGAACGGTGAAGGAATTCACCTCATCAATCATGTTAATGGAACTTTGGTACATGAAATAGTTTCTGAAGTGGTTTATAGATCCTATATTATCTCATTTACTTAGGTTATATTTTGATAGATTTGTCTAAGTCATTAAGAGGGCTTTTCTATGATTAGGCAAAATCTATTTTCTGGTGAATTATAGGAAGAGTACTATTATAAGATTTAATTCGTTTCTTTTGATAGATGAATGATTAAGAAACTAATATTCCATTTACAATTAATTTGTTTCCAAGAGTTTAAAATCTGGGAGGAGAACAAGGTGCAGGGTGTATTTTTTGTCATTATACTCCACCTGTTTCATTCAGAAAAAAAACTTATTCTGAGTTTTTAATTCAAAGCAAGCTATCAATGCTTGTTCCTAATCCTTTGAAGCTTGAATTCTAATATTCTCACATAATATATTCACTTGCAGTATATCCTATCTTTAAGGACCATAATCATTAGACCCGTGCTAGCTACACTGATCATATCACTTTATTAATCATGTTAATTACAACCCTTAAAGTATTAGCAAATACAGATATTTTTAATCGCTCGGTTAATAATCTATTTATATAATAAACAAAAAAGGGGGTAGACGAGCATTTAATGATACTATTAGTACCCACCTGACAGCATAGTCTTGTGAAATACCTGAATTTAAAACCAATTGAAAGCCATTTTGTGGCTGAACTTTGATAAGCTCTGTTTAACCAGATGGGCAGGGTAGTGTTTCAGTAAGTAATTTTTTAAATTATGAAAGTGAGAACAACTTGTGCAAGAACATTTATTTTGTAAACATCCATCTCAAAACCTGAAGGGTATTAAAGAGGAGGGAGATGGTTTTAGAGGGGAAGGGCATAAGGCAGAAAAGAGAGAGGGAGAGAAATTTATATCAGGATCACGGCGGCCTTTTAAAGGTAGATAGCTACTTTTGTATGGATTACAATTCTGCTTCAAACTCGTTGGCAATTCATATTCTAACCATACCTTCTATAAAATCTTCAGGAGACCACCCCCCAATAAAAAAAAGTTCATAAAAGATTTGCTATTGTCTCAAAATATGTGTAAGATATATATGTCATGTTACATATCCATGAAAATTCACATTTTTTAATTGTTACCAGAACTGTATTTGGGCTTTAAAGTCAAATGGAAATAACAAAAATTAAGAGAAACCCAATACTTATAACACCATTCTCTAATACACTAAATCATAGAAAGGTCGTTTGCCCTATATTCCACATGACAATAACATTTTCAGTAATGTTTTTTTTTTGTTTTTTTTTTTATAATGTACGGTCTGGGATGGAGAATATAACAAAGTCAAAGAACAAAAAGAAAAAAAAATGAACAAAATTGTTATGATTTGATACAAATATGAATGCATTGTATTGCATTTATTCACATAACTTCAATGACATCTATTCATTATTATTTCGTTAGAAATGTACAAACTGAAATAATTAGATGATATCTTTTATAGTTTTATCATCAAGATAGCCAGTTTCCTTCATTATTGCCTCTTGTTGATAAAATGTCGGCGAGTTGGCAGNTATTCTGGCCACAAAAAACTTGTCAATAAAAATAAATAAAGAAAGAAAGAAAGAAAGAAACATAGAAAATTCGGACGATTACAATAGGTGATCTGTCAAATATGACAGACCACCTAATGAATACATGATAACCGTGATATAAACGACTCATTAATATAAATATTAACAGACATTTAACCACTACTTCCATAGTTCTCACATGCAATAATTTCTGTTGACTTTGTTATGATCCATTTTTCTTTTTAATTTTCATTAAATTTGAGAGCTGGTCGTTTTACATTACCCTCTTTACACTCATAGATAAGTGGAGAGATGTGGATTATTATATTTAAGTACATAATACAGTTCTTTTTGGAAAAAAAAATGATGAAAATGTATTTTCAGAGTTTGTTTGAATAATATTCACCAAGAAATTGCTTATTTATCACACTCACACACTATAAAAAAAAAATAAAAGAAAATGCCACACGTCGTTTTTATTCATGACCGTTAGGGCCTTTGGTTGTGATATTAAAAAAGAATATGTCGGAAGATGGCGAGAATCATCTCCTAATTGTGTGCACATTATGCATAGAAAGTAATATGTGAATACATCAGCCTTTGATGTCATTTTATTCACCCCGACTATTACAGATCTATTAAAACATACAAGAACAAATTTGCTTGTCAACTACAAAATATTTAAAGCTCAAGGAAAATTTTGGTAAAAGCAAATATTTTTGTCAACAAATTTTGTCTTCAAATCTAAATAAAATGATAATACTATCATGAACATATTGCGCGAAAGATTGGGGGAAAATAAAAGAGTTTTGGTAAAGCTACAACCTAAAAGGTGCAAAAAATCTCAGCATGGGATACCCCCATACAGAACCAACCAACATTTTCTCTCTCGATAAAGGACACCTTCTCATGCAAAGAATTAGATGAAAACTTAAGAATTTTATTTTTGTTGTATACCTTCTTATTATTCTTTTGTCAAATCTCGAAAATAATCTGGCATATGCCCGATAACAAACGTAATATTATTACCTACAGAGGGCACTAAAAACAAGCAAAATTGTTATGAGTTTGATATTATTCACAAAACTTCAGTGCCATCTATTAATTAATATTTCGTTAGAAATGTACAAACTGAAATGAACGGATTGTGTTATTTATAATTTTATCATCAAGATAGCCAGTTTCCTTCATTATTGCCTCTTGTTGATAAAATGTCGGCGAGTTGGCAGAAAATTCAATGTCAAAAGCAGATCCGGCATATTGGCTGGCCAATTATGAAAGCCTATTGAGGTTTTCTTCATGGTCTAACCTCATTATATCAATCGTAACTGAACTTATAGTAGCTTCTTAATCATCATACAAATTGTTTATGATTTTTGTATTTTGAGTGGGCATCTTGCCAAAAAACAAAACAAAAAATGTTACTCTTCATATTTTTGAAAGCTTGATACGTAACCATGTCAACACAAGTTTTGTCCAAACCAGGTCGAAATAGTGACCTTTCTTTTTCTCTGAGATTTTAATCAAATATTTCCATGACAACTACCATAACAATGTTGTTAAAATTAAGTACATGTTACCTTTCATGACCCAGGTGGATGTATTATCAATATACATTTATTACCTGGAGGTTTTTATGTCGGGTTTTGATTAGGTTTTCTGCTTAAAGACAAGGATGGATGATTATATGTACGTGCTTAAATCAGGTAATTAGTACCTAAATGCGTGCGTGATTGTATGTTTGTATGTTTTTGTGTGTGCTTGTGTGTGTCTGTGTGTGTGTGTGTGCGTGTGCGTGTGTGAGTGGTAGAAGTGTGTAGTTGATTCGGATGTTGAATAATACCTGCTCACTATTTAAAAAAATTGTGGGTATTTTAGATATACTTGCGTTTAGAAATGAATGAAACACATAGGCCCGTATTCTGATAGCGAGGTTTAAGTTAACCCTGGTCTAAATCTGTGGTTAAAGTATGGATAGCCAAAAATACCAAAACTTTATTTACAATGTATAATTCTTATGTTAACTGCTCTCTTTCCCCATGCTCTGATAATGTAGAAAACTATGGAAGTTTTTTTTATTTTTTTATTTTTTTTTATTCCGAGACAGTTTTAAATACTATGAGTGCCAAATGTGCTGGTAAATTGAATATCGACTGTTATAGATTCAAGCCTCTTGTGGCTTCCCATACTTAAACCACATATTTAAACTCTAGTTTAAGTTAAACCTGACATCAGAATACGGGCCATAAGCTTTCAGAAGAATTATTTAAAAAATTAGTTTGAATAGCGCTACAACAGAACGCAGTAAGAGCACAGGTTTGAGAATTATATTTGAAAATTTATTATTTGCATTGCGAGTAGCCGAAATGTATCCATGTCACAAAAATTATGAATTATTAGGAAGATGAGATTTTCAACATCTCGGAATTCCTTTCTCCCTTTTGATATCACACAAATTGTACGGCAACGTTACAATGAGGAATATAACTATTGTTTATTCTGTTCAAATAATTTTACCAACACACACGGTTTGGTATTCATAGTCGATGGTCATTAGTCTGACTAAATGTTTACAGAGCTCTTACCCAGGAACACTTAAGTGTATCGTTTTGCGGCCGTCAGATTCTAAAGTCCCTCATAAATAGTCTTGGTTCATTTGTTTCTTCTCCTTTTTTAAAGAAGGGACAACACATGCCAGCGGCTTATAAGAGACTAATTTTCAGTTATATTATTCATTATGATTTATAACTTCTCATTCGTGGCTTGTAAATGTTTATAAGTTTATAAAGAATGTTTATAAGGAAGAAAAGATTTAGGTAACAGGAGTCGGCTAGAGATCTATTCATTGATGTAAATTGCATTAAATCTATATTATATTAAATTTCAGATTTGCTTGGGTTGCTTTGAAAATGTATCCATCATATCTCATTTTCCATCTTTTAAACTTTAAGGCCTAAACGGGTGTAAATACAAAATCAAAATAACAAAACAAATGTATCATTATATATTGGATTGTTGAATTAATAAAAACAATTCAAGGATTGTATGAACTTTCTAAATGTAACGCAGTACCGCATCGTAGAAATGGTGATTTACAGATTAACTAGACAACGGCAATATTTTGAGTGGACAGGGAAAACAAGCTAATCGTTTTGAATCGTGGTAATCGCAATCATATAATTTGTCGACGGGGCTGTTGGCATTTTAGTTAATGAGTGCAACCTTTTTGGTCATTAAGTGATAACCATTGCCAGCATGTTCATTTGATATTAAGCGATAAATGGTGCGATTGCCATCAAACATAAGTGGATTTCTATTATGCCCAATTATGCCTACATGTATATAATTCCTGAAAATCTGCATTGACGGATATTGAATTTCCCATGTAAATAGAGAATTGATTAATTTGTAAAAGTTATCCGAACAAATGACACAATATATTCTATTCCTTTCCCCAGGATATCCTTAAAGTATTCTTTATATTATTACGATGTTATGATGATTATTATGTTTGTCGCTTATAGTGTTGTGTTGTGTTATTTTTAATGACTTTATATCAAGCACTCTGCCACTTGGCAACTAGTACAGCGGCTGTTTTATTATTATTATTATTATTATCATTATTAATATCATTATTTTATTATGATTATTACTATTATTATTATTTATCATTATTATTATTTTTTTTTAAACCTAACTCGGTTTTATGCTATATGACATCTTCGTAGTGAATACACCTATCTTTAAATGAATGGTACCCGTTACAGGACTTAGGAATTACTTTGGTTTAAGCATAATGTTATAATACTGATACCGATAAAGTAATTCATTAGCCTCCTGCACTTTGGTAACCATTATAAATACTGGGGCTTAGTTGAAAAAATAAAAAGAGGAAATGATTATATACGAAAGAAGGAACCATTGTACAATCATCGGAACCGATTACTAACACTACTTTGTCATTCTTAAGGTTTATCGTTTTCGTCCTTCAAACTACAATACATAAAAATGATGAAAAATGCTTGCAAATTTCTTACTGGTGAGAACTTCCCTTCTATACTCATGATACTGGACACGCGAATCGTTCCTGCGCGCTTTTTAATCTCCCGTATACATCTTCGAAAAACGGGAAACAACCCCATCTGAGAGGTTAAACCGCCACATAAGGTACTAGATTGTTAATCACCTCCTAATGATTTTCTATATTATTTAGAAGTCGATAGAATTTCAGACGTACAAAATTTCCAATCGTCTTATTAAATGGATGAGCTTTAAATTCTACAAATGGAAAGTGAATACTTTTTAATTAAGTATTCTCTAGAACATGTTCGTGGAAAGCGAGAGTCTATTTGAATTTCCCTCATTAAAACCGATACTGTTTCCAACAAAACATGCCGGTGAGAAGTCTTCTGTAAGCCTGCCGGTAGGTTTGAATCATCCATGCATAGAGGAAGGGGTTTAGACATGGGTTGATCCACACCAGGAAATTCGTTGCGCGTTGCACTCGCTGCGGCACGCTCAAGTTCCAATCCGAAAGGATGACTGAGGTATAGGGTATCCAGCAGAGGATGAAGACGAAGAAGAGCAGCAAGAGTTTCTTGGACAGTTTGACCTCATCTCGCGTCATGTTTCTGCTTGGAGCGGGTTTAACCTTGACGGACTTACTGTTCGGGTCTGTTGATTGGTTCCCTTCGCTACTGCTGGGTTCGGCCCTGCTGGCGAGGGTCATGCTCTCGACGGACATCCTGCTCTTACGGACGATGCAGAAGATGAGGGTATAGGTGACTGGGATTATTGTGAACGCGGCGAAGAACCCGAGAAGGATCATCATGGCGCTGTAATACCATTCATACTGATTGGCATACCTCAAGGAACAGTGTCCTAGGTTCTCATTGAAGCCTACATCTCCGAAACCAACGATGGGCAACACCACGGCCGTCACAGCTATGACGACAAGAAGAACTGAAGCTAGTAGCACGACCAAACCATGCATGCGCTTCCGGCGGGTAGGGTTGGTGTAGGCGACTGTAACGTAGCGGCAGACTGCTATGCAGTTGACAGTCAGAGCTGAAGTGGTCAAGCATAAAACCGTCGTGTAGCCTATGAAAATACATGAGTTTTCTCCGAAAGGCCACTCGCCACGAACTAGGCAAAGCATGAACAGGGGTGTCAAAACGGCCGCGGTGACGAGATCTGTTATTGCAAGAACAAAGATGAAGGCATTCTGCCGCACCTGAAGAGCGCGAGTAGTCAACACAGCTGTTATCACCAGCAGATTACCAGATGTACCAATAACACAAATGAAGGCGAGAAGGACTGTTTCCACTATTTCTCCAATCTTCATGGAATGAGGATCGTTCAAAGAATCATCCGTTGTATTCATATTTTTTTTTAGAGTTATGGTTACACCCTTCCGACCTTACTAGGACATGGCACCACTACAGAAAACACAACGAGTATTGGAAGCTGAGCTAAAAACAACAACAACCACATACAGAAGTATCATTTTATCTTGGATTAGTTTATCACCGTGGGGTTTAATTCTTACAACATACACGAAGATGGCCAGAGTTTTCTTCTTAGCAACATATCAACAACTGATACCCGCTTTCCTTAGGCTTTTTGGCAAACACACTCCGTCTTTGATCTGGTGATCTTTGCTCCTTTAATTTGTTCATTTTAACCCGTAACCTCGAAAACAACATAAGATTCGAAAATCTTGATTATGTAATTGATCAAATGTGTTTGTTTTTAGTTGACATTGATTTTTTTGCACGCTAAAATACTTTGTATACATACCACGAATATCGCCGTTTCTATGAGAATGCTGTGTATTGGACATTTCATAAAGTGAGCAATTCGTTCGTTTACAAGCAACCTCATTTGAAAATATATTTGGTGTATAGCCTAATTTGAGATAAATTCAGAGCTTTAATGTGCAGTAATTAACGGTATACGCCGACACGTATAACCAATTTTATTCGTTTTTCAGAAAGAGACATACATTAATAAAACATAGCTCTCATGATTGACTAGATGAAAAATGGTATAAAAGATCAAATCGTGGATATGTCTATGAACCGATGAAACGTGAATTAACGCACGGCTTCGTCGATAAAATTTGATGTCAACCGATTCATATGCGCGATTTTTACGTCACAATCCCAAATAACTTCAATGTAAACAAAAAACGACTTGCATGTATGTTGAGTACTCTGCCGCGAATCAATAACAAACGTAATGTCAAATAAAAATATGAAAAACAATTTAGAAAACAATTGATATCTACCCCAAATACTGATTACGGACTGATTTTAGAAAAGGTATTTTTAGAAGACAAAAATGTTCGGAAAACGATATTCATTATGTTCATATTCTCCTCAACGGATGTCTTCATTTCTTTGTCAGTTTGTTAAAAGATAAGATCAATGTCTTTTCTTTTTGTTGCGCGCATTCAAAAGTACCAATATTTTTCTAGGTTAGAATGAATCGGTCGCATTTATCAAGACAGCATGAGGTTTTCATTTTACCTAATCAAATTTCACAATGTCTAAAGACAAACATAATTATCCGGATGATATAGATCACTGAGTAGCCTTTTATATGCCTCGCGATAATTCTTAATCATCCAGGCATAGAGGAAAGGGTTCAAGCAGGCGTTTAACCAGAGGAGGAAGTCCGCTGCCCGATGTGCTACTGTCGGAACCGTTAGATTCCTATCAGCGAGGACAACCGATGTGTAAGGTATCCAACAGAAGAGGAACACACTGAAAAGCAGCAGAAGTTTCTTGGAGAGTCTCACTTCATCGCGGCTCATGTGCCTTCGCGGAAGGTTGATCCTTGGCGATTTGGGTTTGCTGTCCTTTGATTTGGAGGAATCACTGCTCTGCCCAGTTCGACTATTCATCGTCATGGTCTCGATGGATATCTTGCTCTTGCGCACGATGCAGAAGATGAGAGTGTAGCAGATCGGGACTACTGTCAGCGTGAAGAGGATACCGATGAGAAAAAGCATGGCTCCGTATAACCAGTCGTCTTTGGTGTCGTATAATAATGAGCAATGCCCAAGCTTTTCGTTGTAACCGACCTCTCCAAAATCGAATAGCGGAAAGATCACGGCCATAAGGGCTATTAGAAACAGTAACACTGAAGCGACAATCACGACCCGTCCATGTATGAGCTTTCGCCGGACAGGGTTAGTGTAAGCGACGGTGACGTAACGACATACCGCAATGCCGTTGACAGTCATCCCTGACGTGGTTAAACATAAGATCGTCAGGTATCCCATGAAGACGCAGGAGGTTTCTCCGAACGGCCATTTGCCGCGAACAAGACAGAGCATGAAAAATGGCGTTAAGATGGCGGCGGTGATGAAGTCTATGATTGCGAGAACAACGATGAATGAATTCTGTCTCACTTGAAGTGATCGGGTCGTAATTACAGCTGCTAATACGAGTAGATTTCCACAAGTACCAACAACGCAAACCATTCCAAGAAGGATAGTTTCTACGATTTCAGCTGGCCCCATGGAATATGGCTCCTCAAATGGATCACCCGTTGTGCTCATTTTGACTGGCGGGAAAAGTCAAATTTCATCTCAAATATGACCATTTACTTCCAAAGAAACTGTGCGAATCCTGAAGACGTTCGAATTCCGTCAAATAATAATGTCAACATCGGCCCAACAGGCGTACTAGAGGGAGTGGTCCGAGGTGTGGCTAAATACAAATACACACTGGATCAAAGTATATTGAAGCTGTTATCAATCGCTCGTTAATTATTCCCGCCGATAAAGCTGGTAGGCACACTCGTCTGCTCGTAGGTGTCTCGATCAAAGTTCTAGCTATTGATTCATTCCATACATACCGACAGAGAAATTGTTTCTGGATTTTCCATAATGTTTTTCCTCAGAGCATGACAGACGGAGAAAAAATATGTCTCCGTCGGTTCTTTTCTTAATTAATTAACCACTCCTTAATACCTTGAGATGTTTAAAATCGACTACGCTTACAGCTTATAGCTCTACCTGTTTAATTATGTCTTGCTTCAAAGACTCAACGCTCGTGTGATCTTTGATCAGCGGGCTAGTGACGACGAAACAACATTGATAACACATATAATCTTTAAAACAGTGGTTCGCAGGCTGGGTGATCTAGTTTAATTTCAGCTCCTTATTCTTCTTCTTATTTTCTTTAATACACAATATTCGTTCCACTCGTCAATCATATGTTCATCGGTTTAAATACATTTTTGTATAATAATGGTGTCCATGCAATCACAACAAAACATCAGTCAGTCGCTATTAATACCTGACACGAAAATGTTTGTATATCAATGGCATCAGTAATCATACGACTAATAACATTCTCGAGCAACTCGAATGATAGTATCGGTCAAAGTATTAGCTCTTAACCTTTCCACTTTTCGTCGCTTTATCAGACATAAAGCAGTTTTTGTCTTTTATGATATCGTGATATGTGCTCTTAAATCATAGCTAAAGCATTCGGGTGTAGACGCCTCGAAAAGTCAGTAAATGGGAAGGGATGGGGAGGCGGAGGGGATAACTGTACGCATTCTTATCATAAAGAGGATGAGGAGGAAGAGGATCATCACAGTGCCAACTGCTTAACCATGTATAAAAGACGATTTCCCCTCTCTTTAAATAGTCATTTAAAAATGAAGAGATTGGTTTCAATGTTATCGTGCACATGACTTTTTTTTCCGGTGAATGAGGCTAGATGTGTTAAAAAAAATCAGAAAGATTTGATTACGTTTTACGGAATTTATTGATAAGCTCAAGCAACACGATGGCAGAAATGCCAACCGTTCCGGAATACATAGTATGCAAGAGGTAAAAAAATAACACAGCAGCTAAAAGAAAGTATGTCTTGGTGTGAAAAGATGGCAACAACGACCATACTCTAAGGCATAAACTTGTTATGATAGCCTGGAATTACACCTCCTGCATATTCTAACATCCCTGCGGTATATCGGAGCATTCAAATAGCGACCGTTTCAAATTTTCTAAACATAATTCAACATCAGCCACCGACCTTTTCAGTTAATGCTTGTAACCATGGCAATACATAGCCCCCGCTTTTTTAAACGTTTCTTGGTGCCTGTTTAATCCTATTAAAAATGTTTTTGTGATAAACGCTATTGACATGTTTTTGCTGTGTTCTTCGTTCACTTGAAGATAACCAAATTCCGATTGACATAATTTAGTAATTGCACGGACACGGTTAAATATACATGAAGTTCACGAATCATAAACAGTCAATGAAACGGGTTAACCACATGTATTGAATGATTTTAGATACTAATGAATATCATAGATATGGTTTATTTGGCTGTAGCAAAATAAATAAAAAACACCCCGAGGTTCCTTTGCAAAAATATTATCAATGGAAGCCATCATGTAATCCTGGTAAATGTACAATGTTCACATATTTCTTATCAGTGCCAGATAACATGGCAGCGCTTTTGACCAAAGTTCCAAGCTGATACGTTGAATGGGTCTTAAAGTGGATAACCCTTGAAATATTGTGCTGCCAGTAGCTGGAGAAAAATGAGATGAACAAACTGTGAAGTTTTGAATAAGTATCTGATGATCCGTTAAAAAGTTATGATTTTTTTAAATTGTCAGCGATGTCACGATCTCTTTCGCTGATAGCGATCAGTGCGGTCGGCAACTTTGGCAGAAGCTGTGACGTAATAGCGGACAACTCCGCGTTCACTTTGTCTATACAATTCGAAAAAAAAACCACGATAATTGTCGAGTTTGGAATAAGGGATCAACATATTTCTTCAAAAACGAAAACCAACATTTCCTCGATTTGGAGAAAAAAGAGGAAAATGTGTTATTTTCTACACAGAACGAATGGCGAGCTGTCAGATATAACGTCACAGTTTCCGCCAACGTTGCCGAACAAACGGATCCCCATTAGAAGCATTTTCCTCGATCCACTGACAGCAAAATAATTCCAGGGGTTGGGTTCCCTTTAAGCTAATGCAAGAAAGCAGTGATACGCCATGAAAGAGGCCTCCTGGCTCGTTCAAGGTATCGATGACATAATAATTATAGTCATTAAGTCTGAATGAAGAGATGATGGATAGTACGTATCCATGTATGTGTGAGTAAGATAAGATTGTATTCTAGCACACCTACAAACACACATACAAACACACACCCACAAGAAAAGTTAAAAGGCAATAACATTACGTTTTACAGGTCACCACAAGTACAGCAGATAATGATCCGAAATGGCTACCCGGAAAAAAAAAGTTATTACAATATATATGTAGATATATCGGTTTTGTTTTGTTAGTAATATTATTTAGAGTGAATTTGAAAAAAAAAATAATCAAACATTCTCCCCACCCCACCGCCCAGAATGTTAAATGTTTCAATTCTTGTCCCATATTTGAACCATTAAATGTTCCTTAAAAGGTTCTAAATTACATTTTACAGTCACATTGGGAATTACTTTCTACAGAACCATTCCAAGTCTCTATAAAGTACGCATGTAAAGAACCTTTAATATTGGTAATCCATATGTTCTCGGCTGCTCGAAATACGGGGAAGGGTTCAAATTATCCAATTTTCTAGATGGAGGAATGCGTAATCAAATGATTTCGGCATTGATGAAATGTATTAATATCGATTACCAAGTACCTATCTGCTATAGCAAACAGATAAGACATCACGTGCAGGCACGTAGCCAGGATGTGCCTTGAGCTGGGCGCGAACTCCATTTTTACATGGGCCCACCCTTCCGCCCGTATTTTTTAAATACAATTTTGATGTTTTTCACATAATTACGGGGGCTG